>CBVK0100462129.1:0-12272 GCA_900067695.1 Picea abies
CTCTTCCGATCTCACAATCTAAAAAGATCATCACTTAAAGACAACTACCCACTGCCTCAGATGGATCACGTTTTAGAGAAAGTAGTTGGAGCTAACAGAATGTCTATGATTGATGGCTTTTCAGGCAACAATCAAATTGCAATGCATCAAGATGACAAAGAAAAAACTGCTTCACTACCCTTTGGGGTACCTTTATGTGTGACAAAATGCCTTTCGGTTTAATGAATGCAGGGGAAACTTTCCAACGAGCTATGGACATCGCTTTCGTGGGAGAAAGAGATAAGTTTGTTGTTATTTACCTTGATGACCTGACTTTTTTTTTCTAAATCTGATGCAGAACATCTAGTACACCTCAAGCAAACTTTCGAGAAATGTCGCAAATTTGGTTTGTCACTAAATCCCAAGAAATATCATTTCACAATGCAAGAAGGTAAACTCTTGGGTCATATAGTGTCTAGGGATGGAATCAAAATCGACCTGAAAAGGATCAAGGCAATAGATACTATAAACATTCCTAGAAATGTAAAAGAAATTCAGTCTTTTTTAGGAAAAATAATTATTTTGAGAAGATTCATCCCTAACTTTGCTGAAATTGTAAAACTAATTACAGATATGATTAAGAAGGACCGTGAGGTGAAGTGGACAACCAAAGCCAAAGCATAATTTCAACGTATCAAGAGATTGATAAGTGAAGCACCAGTTATGGCAAGCCCATATTATACAAAGGAGTCTGATTTTTTCTTTTTGCCTCTGAACACACTATTGCAGTTGTATTGTTACAGAAAAATGAGGAGGGTTTTGAGCAACCTATTTCATTTTTTAGTAAAAGTCTCAGAGATGCTGAGTTGAAGTATGACATATTGGAAAAACAAGCTTATGACATATTGGAAAAACAAGCTTATGCAATGGTGAAATCTCTCAAGTCTTTCTGAACTTACGTACTACACTCAAAGATCATTGCTTATGTGCCTACCAGTTCTATTAAGGATATGCTGGTTCAACCTGACAATGACAGAAGGAAAGGTAGATGGTTAGTCAAAATCCATGAATTCAACCTAGAAGTTAAACCAACTAATCTTATTAAAGGTCAGGGTTTGGCTAAATTGATGGCTGAGTCAAATTTGATTGGAATAAATCATCTGCAAGAGAACGAAGAATTTTTAGAGATAGATGACCTCGATGTCACAATGCCCACAATGGAAATTCTACAAAAACTTTCTTCTTCAGATTGGTACCATGATGTTGTTTCTTATTCACTGAACCTTCATTTTACCATTGAACCAACCCCATCTAAAGCTAGGACATTGAAGTTGCACGCTGTAAAATATTGTATTATAGATGGTAAATTGTATTGGAAGGATCCCCTGGGTTTCCTACTGAGTTGCTTAGTAGAAATCTAAACAGAAAGGGTTATAGATGAATTCCACGAAGGAGTGTGTGGAGGACATCATGCTTGGAGAGAAATGACTTATAATATCCTAAGAGTCGGGTATTACTGGCCAAAGTTATTCACGGATGTAAACATTAAAGTCCAAACTTGTACTCATTGTCAGTTGTTTACAGGCAAGCAGAAAGTCCTAGCTTTACCTTTAGTTCCAGTTAAAAATGAAGCTCCATTTTAGTAATGGGGTCTTGATTTTATTGGAGAAATCCATCCACACTCCAGTTCTCAACACAAATGGATTCTAACTGCTACAGACTATTTCACTAAATGGGTAGAAGCTATTCCTATGAGAAACACAACTGACTCGGTAGTGATCATTTTTTTAGAGGAAAACATTTTATCCAGATTTGGTTGTCCCCAAAAAATAGTTACTGATAATGCCCAAGAATTCGAGTCTATGGCCATGATAGGCTTTTGCCAAAAATATAATATTGTGCTAGGACACTCCATGACTTACTATCCACAGGGTAATGGTCTAACTGAGTCATCTAACAAAAGTCTGATTACTATAATTAAGAAGGTTTTGACCGAAAATAAGAAAGCATGGCATGTGCATTTAAAATATGCTTTATGGGCTAACAGGACAGGTACCAAAAGGTCAATCAGGATGTCTCCATTTCAGATGATATATGGTACTGACGTCATTTTACCAATAAATCTAGCACTGCTAGTAATGAAACTCTAGCAAGACTCAAATGAAGAACCGAATGACATTACCAGGAGGATAAACTAGCTGATTGAAGATCAACAAAATAGGGCTGAAGTGGATGAAAAATTACAAATATATCAAGTTAATATGAAAGCTTTATTTGAACAAAAAGATAAAGACAAAGAATTCCTCCCTGGTGATTTGGTCCTATAATGGGAAGCCAGGAAAGAAGATGCCAGTAAACATGGCAAGTTTGATCAGATATGATGTGGCCTATAAAAGATTTCATCCTCTGAGGCAAAATATGATTTTTTATTAGAAAATCTCGATGGAAAGATTCTTAATGCCCCTGTCAATGGGTGGTACCTTAAGCACTTTATGCAGTAATATTTTTCCGAACTCTTATTGTATATATTGTTTTGTTTTTGCGACTTGTTTATATTATATTTCATTAGGTAAGTTTTATTTTTTATTGTAAATACAAAGAGTCATTTTTGAAATGAAAATAATATATATATATATATATATACAAAGTAGGCCAAAAATTGCAATAAGAAGATTTCTAGTCTGCTAAGAGTTCCTGACAGCTATCATGCTTATCTTGTTGCAGGAGACTTAATGATAAGCTAAGAAGCTACATAGATAAAAAAAAGGTGACATGCATGGATATTCACGTTAAATACCTTCCGAGAAAGGTAAAAAATTAACAGTCTTTTTGGCTAGAAATACAAAGAACCACCAACGTATGAATTTTTGTCCTAAAAACTCGGGTTAAAATGTCCTAAGAGATATAACGGAGTAAGACAGTAATTTCATGATTGCTAATATTATCACTGAAATTTTCAAAAAGAGAAATAAAAAACAACTTTAAATAAAATAAAATAAATAAATAAATAAATAAAAAATAAAAAGCAATAAAAGGGCTTAAGGAAAGGTCATAAGAGTTGAGTAAGAAAATCATTAACAGTGATCATATCTGCAATAGAATATCTGAAGCCCCTTACCTTTCCCATGATTGTGATCAAGCTTGCTTTTCACCTGATCCTGGATACTTTCCCATCAGCTTCTTGAGAAAAGAAAGCTCTCACCTTAGCTTTGGAAACTCACAAACTAACCTTCAAAATGAGAATAGGAAAAAGTTTATAGTTCCTCTAACTTTAGCAGAACCAGAAGTATGTCTAGGAAAATCCTAACTTCTTTAGTCATTCTGACAGGAAAAAACTGATTGGTTTTGCTCAAGGAAAATCCCTGAAAAAATATCAACAAGATTCCCTTAAGAATTTCCCTGAAGCCAAAGATGTTTGAAGGCCAGAAGAGGATTAGTCTAGAGAAATTAAAGTGAGTTGACAGACCTTTGTTGTAAAATTTTAAGAAGATATTTTCCCAAGTATATTACATATTGATTGATTTCCCCCACTCCATATTAAAAAAATATATAGAGATAGATGGTGAAGGAAAATTCATTATTGATTTCCCCCATCTAATCCAAAAGAGATGAAGAAAGGAAATTCATTATATGATTACCCTCATCTCAACATTCAAATGCTAGAAAACAATGGAATGGTGAAAGGAAATTCAATGTGGGAAATCTGATAACTTCACCGGGGTATCGAACAAGCTCGTTGGCAGTGAAGCAATATCTATATATCTGACAAGTTGTTATACATGAATTAAAATATGCTCTAGTAACTATTCCTCTTTCGGCTGGATCTACATTATAAACTTATGGGATCCCCTAATTTGAAATATTGGAATTACTTTACCTTGATGCAAACAAAATTAGATAAAACCTGCTAGAATGGTTAATTTTGTTTCGATTATCTTACACAAATCTAAGGTGAGTTTTAGAGAAGGAAATCTATTGTGAGCCTAACTTGAGATCACCGAATGTTTTAGTTTTGAAGAGTTTTCAAAGTTAAGGTTGAAGTCTTAAAGTCTCGTTCTGAGTTTTCTCCAAAATGTGCTTCACAGAGCTGTATTAATGACCCCATTTACCCAGAGAAGGCACTTGGTATACATGTTCTTCTTATCCCGCAAGGAGACAAGATCCCCAAATGGATCCTATGTTGAAACAAAGTTTAATTTTTCTTCTTTTAACCTAAAACTCATTTTTCTTCTTTTAAACTAATTTTTCTTCTTTTAAACTAATGGTTCATTTAGACCAAAGCACATCCAAGTAATGTATAAACTATCCCCTGTTTATAAATACATTTATAATGTCAAATTCATAGAGGAATTTCAAAGAAAAGAGTGCACATAATTTTATCAAACATATCCAGGTATAATTAAATAATGGTGGGGAATTCCAACAAAATTTAGAGCTGATACCCATGACATTTATGCCACAACACTGTTAAATGAATACATGGTTTATATAGCAATGTTGTTATGTAGACTATGTGGGAGTAAAATCCCTACCCATTTCCCCGCGGAATGGGTGCCACTTATACATGAGGTAGTCAAGGGTTACACTTTCAACTGGGGTAAAATTTTATTAGATAACTTAACCAAGGAGATTGAAGAGTACCACATGGAAAAATCGAAAGGTCAACCTGTATCTTTTTACATGTCTGCATATATTATGGATGCTATCTGTTACATGACTCCTTTCCCCTTGATGAATTGGAGTTGGAACCCAGCTTGTGCTGAACCCATTCATGTTTATCACTTTAAACTATGGGAGGATAACGTTAAAGATTTCTTTTACGAAATCTGCCACTACATAGTGATACATGTACACCAAATTTTATATGGTTGTGCACACCCTTGGATTTCAAAGCAAATCATCGAAAACCTCAGAGCGATTGCAAATTGGTTTATTGAAGAGATTTTCTCTTATGTTAGAGTTTTCGGGTACTCGATTCCTCCTCATGCACTTCCAAAGTTCCTTCCTGACAGACTAGTGTGTAGGGAGTTGGCTTACCAAATAATAACAGGTGGCATCGACACATAATTGAAAGCAGCTCAGAAGAAATTCTAGTCTGTTTTTCCTATGCAGATTGGGAAGTTTTCATTGCTTAATCATGGCCATTCTAAAGTGGAAGTTGTAGCATTAGAAAACATTAAGCTGGTAGATATTGAACTCAGAAAGCATGACCCATATAAAATTGTGGGAAATCATCTAATGCATTGCAACATGAAAACATTTGAGCATGAATCCTCCCCTTGTGACAACATATTCAAAGGATTCAGAGCATATGAGGAGATATTAGAGAGAGTCTAGGAGTTACCCCCTGACCTGCAAACCAACTTTCTTTCTTGCCAGAAGCACAGACAAAGTGGGTTACCTAATTTACTGCAAGGAGAGACAGTAACCTCTCCTCCATAATAGGGAAGCATACCTCTAGGTTTCAAACCAAAGCCTTCTGACGAGAAGACTACAAAAGAAAATCCAAAGAAGACTGAAGCATCTTCACAAAAAGTAGAAGCTTCAAAAAAAAAAACACCTCAAAAGTCGAGTCAAATGATTCCTCCTTTATCATCAACTATTCATGTGGATATCCCCAAAACAATAGGAGAAACTCAATCTACAGAGTTGGGAAACCCTATTGCATCATTGACTCCTTTACAGTCAACTTTTGGGACTCCTCAGCTAGAAGTTATATATGTAAGTGACCTTACTCTAATCTCTAGAGAAGAGATACCTGCCTTTGACTACTTTTTTCAGTAAAAAGAGGAAAGTTGTAGTGAAACAAGAAGTCCATTTGAAAGGAGGCACAATGGTAAAGAAACACATAGTGCTCATAGATGGAAAGAACCTAGAAGAGGAAGATTTCGCCACAGAGGTAGCAGGCTTTATGGGAGCTTTGGAAATAACCAATTTATTCACAGTTGACAATTTGAAAACAAGATTGGAACATAGGAATCAAATAATAACGCATTTGCATAATCAAATAAAAAATACTGAGAAAAATATCAGAGAGGAGATAAACAAAGGGCTAGAACAAGCTAGAGTTGTTGACAAACAAGAAATCCAACTGCTCAAGTCTAGCTTGGACACAATGTATAACAAGATGCAAGCCAGTCAATGGCAGGTCACCCAGCAGGAAGAATTACTGGGATAGTTGTACGATAGGTTGAATTCTATTCAAAATCAGGTGATAGATTTAAAAGTTTTTCAAGCCCAGGCACTGGAGGTGCATATAAAGATAGAAGCAGAGAAACAAAGATTGATTTCTAAGGTAGAGGTTATTCAGAACTATTTCCAAGAAGTAATTCAATCTTTTGATAACATTGTTTTGAAAGAAAAATAGGCCAAAGTAGCCAGAGCTACTTTTCGAAAAGTAGTTGTACTTTCAGCAAAAGAGGAGCTATCAAAAATTCCAAGGTTGTCTGTCACAGAGTAGATCAGAGGTGATATCATGCTCAAAGTATGGGATGCCAACATAACCGAAAGAAAGAAAATGGCCAAGGAAGTCAAGGATGATTGCGAAGAGACCTTTGATTTTCTAGAAAAAGGATAATTAGGCATTGGAAAGGAAAATTGTCCTGGGCTACTAGGACATATCAATATCATAATACATCAACTAAAATTCAAAGAGAACTTGAAGGAAATTCAGATCGAAATTTCGCAATTAAAAGAGATTGATGTTACCCAAATAGACAGGTGGTTAGTGAAGCCAAATTTAAATTTGCAATCAGTTAAGTTTGATAACAAAGGGATTGAAGACCTATTACCGAAAATTTAGAGGAAATTTTGCTTGTTTGAGGCAAAGGGTATACTAGAGCCTCCTAGATTTTTAGTGCATTTTCTAGAAAAATGTATTGAATGCCTCGGACCAAAATAAGGAGATACTTCAAAGAAGTAATGAAGTATCATATTGTAAACTCATATTATCAATATTATAGAGAAATAAAGATAACCATGCAAATGGTTCAAGTTTGCATTTTTGTAACCATAACCCCTAGGAGTTAGGAAATCACCAACAGTCAAGAATTGGTGACTTTGTATAAATATTATTTCATAAGACTGAGAAAGGTATTTTTTGCAGCCGATTGTACTAGATAATTTTTCTCATTTACAATGATTAATGAAAATACGAGCGGAGATTCCAAATTTTGTCAACTTTGAGTTATGTGTTTCCTCTTTACTTTCATTTTCAGCATCTTTCTCTTATGTATCTTTTATGAATGTTTAATTGCAATTTAGTACAACATCTACTGTGGTTAAGAGCTATTTGGTTATCTAATTGTTTACAGTTTTTCCTCTGTGCTTGCTATTAGCAGGCCCAAGACCTATAGATTATTCAGATTACTATATTTTTATGCTTCAATAGAGATCTCTTGTCTTTCATCTTCCCTTGTTGCAAAGTGATATTCCTCCATGATTGATGTCTCACATTGCTTAAACAACTTTATGTTTTTCTCCCATCACTTTCATGATTTTCAAATTTGACTCAGGAACAGGAAACAGCCTCAGAAACTGTTATATTATTAATTTGAGTTTGAGATTTTTTCTCTTATAATCCAAAACAGAGATAGCAAACCTTGAAAACAAAGTAATAGATTTTTTAAACCTTTATCCCTCATGACTGTACCTATTACAAGACAACCCAATACAGAGCCCAACCTTTTAGATAAAACTAGTATTGATTTAAACTTATTTAACACTATATTACATACAACAAACACACGGGTTGAATTAGAACGTTCATGGGCAGCAATTGAACGAGATATCAGCATCCAAGAACACTGGGAAGCTAGACAAAGATAGTTAAGAAACCAGCCATAGATTTTCTTTTTAGTAACTGATACTTCTTATACCTTAACTTTCTCTACCTTTTTCAGATCCCTAGACTTTATACTTTTAAAGCCTTAAGTATAAACTCTAGAACAACATCACAGAACAGGTGGAGCAATTTGACTAAGTATAGAAAGGAATGGTGGGCGTTACGAGTACTCTAAATGGTCGTTTAATGCGTGTTAATAAGAGATGTCCTCGATGTTTTTTTGCTTGTTAATGTTAGGATATTTAGACACTTAGGAGTTAGTTAACATCTACTTCATCTATTGTGTCATTAGGTAAAAGTGTTTTCTAGTGTGTTTCTTTAGTATGCATTAGTATGCATTTGTAGTCAGGAAATCTGACGATCATGATATGTTCCCGACATAGAGTGATCTGATGGTTCATACTCTTCTCGATCTTAATGACCATTGATCCATGGCTTGAAACCCGATTGGTCCATGATCTCTATTTAAAGAGCATGGAGGGTCATTTTCCGATGATTGATTGTGAGAAAATCTCTTTTAAAATCTCTCTGTAATCTTTTTCTTTGCATTAATAAACTGCTCCTAGTGGTCACGTTGGCTGGGGCCATGGATGTTTCCCCGTAGGGGTTTTACCACGTGAAAACATTGGTGTGTTGATCTTTGATTTGGTTATGTGAGTAGTTATAGAAGGTGTTCATCCTCTTTTGGAATACCTATGTTATCAAACATGGTATAAGAGCCTATTTGAAGACCCGCTCCTGTTGTAGATCGAGATCGTGAAACCGAGTTGCCTCATCTCCATTTTCTATCATTTTATGTTATTTTCGTACATTTATGGGCTAAGAGGACTATTCCATTGTGTCTGGAGCACTCGTTTCATTCAGGAACACTTTTTGTTTCACTCGAAAAGGTTTATGTTTTCCCAAGATACGACCATTATAGTTAGATCCAGAGGTATAAAGCCTGAATACACATTTTTAAAATTTCTGCAAAGTTTTATTTTGGTTTGTATTATTTTATTTTTAGGTTGCTACTATTTTAGATCTGTGTATGCTCTTTGCCTTGCATCCTATGCAATCTCTGAAAATCAGAAACAGATAGGAAAATTTGCATCTTTTGAGTAAACTAACCAGATCTAACCCTTGTTGTCATCAAGAAGTGAATTTGTTTTCTTGTGTGAAAAGAGTTTTATTTTAGCATGCTCTCCAAGACCGTCTTCAACAACAACAACAACAAAAACAACAACAATCCTCCTTTTGAACATTACAATATGTTTTTCTAGACCATTTGGTTAAAACTTGCCTTCTTAAGTAAGAGGCCTTGAGTTCAAGTCTCTCTTTTGTTACTTTTTGAAAATTTTCATGCTAAAATTGTAAAATGTATTTCACTTCAAGTATAAAAGTGAATCACTATAAGTAGCTTTAATATTTTATTTTAGAGTTATTTATTTTTCATGCAACTTTTCTGTTATAAAGTAACTTCATCATAAAAGTGATCCCCACTTCTCTTTATAAAAGTAGGTCACTTCATAAAGCAACTTACACTATCACATGGTCATTTGGTTACCGTTTATGCATTTTTTTAAAAAGGGGATAACTCTCACATTGGAAGTCCGTTTTCAGTGTTGTTTTTTTTAAACTGCATAAATTTTGGAGCTCTTTCCATCCAGATCATCAGTTTTAGTTTTTAATTCCATATTATCTGCATATTTAATATGGCTTCTACAAGTAATGTCTTGCTTACCAGCAACAACTACTTCTAATGGAATTCTCATATGAAAGATTTATTAAGAAGTAAAGGTTTGTACCGGATTACCTTAGGAAAGGAAAAAGCACCCACTGATGATGATAAGAAAGTCAAGTGGGATAACAGGAATGCCGAAACACGTGGACTAATTGAAATGTCCATCTCTCCTGATTTAAGGTACCACCTTCAAGAAATTGATGACCCTGAAGAAGATTGGAAAAGGATTGAATCTGTGTTTGGTAAACTAAATATTATTCAAGCACAACAATTAGAAAATCAAATACTAACCTTAAGTCCAAGTGATTTTTCTTGCCTTGGAGACTATCTATCTAGGTTTAAAACACTCAGAATTTTATGTGAAGAATGTAAGATAAAAATGGAGGAAGAGCATTGCATCTATCTTATTCTTTCTAAGCTAGGTAGTGGATATTCTGTGTTTGTATCTACCTTTTATGCCATGAGAGAGGCTCTAGGGAAAGCTTATGAAAAACCCACTCTTGATTCTTTTTGTGCTTCTTTGATTAGAGAGTAAGATAAGCTTGTACAACTTGGAGTAATCAACAATGCAGGTACCTCCAACAAAGCCTTAGTTGCCCAGCATAAAGATAAACCCAGGTATCCCAAGAAGAAACATCCTTGCTACAACAACAAGCAACATAAGGGTCCCAAACCCGCTCAAACAACTTCAGCTCCTAATGATGACAAAGGATCAAAATATAAAAATAAGAATACTAACAGACATTGCAGATTTTGTGATAAAGATGGTCATGATGAGTCCAAATGTTTTGAGAATACAGCAGCTTTAGAAGAAACGATAAAGAAGCACAACATCCGTATTGATTCTACTTCTTATTCTTCTCATGGAAATTCACTTTATGCTTCTGGTTTCTCCTTCAATACACCTTCTACTTCTACTTCTAATAAGTGGCTTATTGATTCTGGAGCATCCTATCATATGGCTAAGGATAGAGACATATTTTCCACTCTAAATGAATGTAACACCAAGAAAATATTTGTTGGTGATGATAGATATCTTAGTGTTGAAGGATCTGGAACAATACAAGTAGAAAATGGCCATTTCAATGATGTATTATGTGTTCCAAGTCTTTATTTTAACCTTCTATCAATATATCAAATTACTCATTCAGGTGAAGGTAAAACCGTAGATTTTTCACCTCACCAAGTTGTAATCAAGGATCTAAAATATCCTAATCATGTTCTTGCAACTGGAATTGCTGACGATATTACCAGGTTTTACAAGTTTGACAACTTTGGGTCATCATCGTTTTCATCATTTTTTGTTGCTCATAGTGATGACTTGAGCAAACTTTGGCATGAGCAGTTTGGTCATTTATACTATCGCTCATTGCAGTAACTATGTAATCAATAGATGGTGACTGGTCCTCCTCTTGTTTCATGCAAATATGGTGTTTGTGTTGGTTGTGTTCTTGGAAAACATCATCATGATAGTTTCGAAAAACGTGCCTTTTGGCATGCCTCGGGTCCTTTGCAGCTTGTTCACAGTGATTTGTGTGGTCCACTTTCTTCTCCTTCTTTTTCTGGGTGCAAGTATTTCTTAACTTTCATAGATGACTTTTCCAAACATACTTGGGTTTACTTCTTAAAACTTAAGAGTAGATTTTTTGACAAGTTTTTGGCCTACAAGGCCCTTGTAGAAAAGCAATCTGTCCATCAAATTCAAAGGTTAAGAACAGATAATGGAGGCGAATATGTGAACAATAATTTTACAAATTAATGCACTACATAGGGGATCCAAATGAAACACATTGTTCCATATACACCACAACAAAATGGTGTTGCTGAGAGAAATAACTACACATTAAAAGAAATGGCTAATTGTATGATCCAATCTAAGGGATTAAGTCTAAAGTATTGGGCAGAAGCTATCAACTATGCAAATTACATAGTAAAACACACTCCCACAAAGGCTCTTAAAAATATAACACCGAAAGAAGCTTGGACTAAAATTAAACCAGATGTAAGTCACTTCTGTGTATTTGGCAGTATAGCATGGGCTCACATTCCTGATGAGAAAAGGAAAGCATTGCAACCTAAAAGTGAAAAGTGTATATTTGTTGGTTATTTTGAAGATGTCAAAGGTTACAGACTTCTTCAATCACATTGTAATGAAATTATTATTATAAGAGATGTTAAATTTTATGAAAATCTCTTAGCCTGTGAGCCTAATTCAACATTTGTGCCTTCTTTGGCCTGCGATCCTAATTCAGCGGTTGTGCCTTCTTTGGCCTGCGAGCCATCTTTGGCATTTGTGCCTTCTTTTGATCTAGTTTCTTCTTCAAATGATGATAGTGAGGATGAAAATCCACCTCCACCTGCTCACCATCCTCCAGATGAGTCCTTTGAACTTGAACTAGCATCAGCTCCACCGCTTCCTAGATGGGTCCGTTCAACATGAGAAGCAACTGGTGATCTTGTCGGTGATCCTTCAGATCAACGTCAGACACATTCACAGTTCTAGTGAGCCTCTTCTCTTTTGGCTCAAGTTTCAGAAACTCATGATCCAAAGACATTTGTAGAAGCTCCAGGTCATCCAGATTGGGATACAACAATGAATGAAGAGTATCGTTCTTTAATGGAAAACGATACTTGGGATCTTGTACCTCTTCCAAAAGAAAGAAAACTTGTCATATGTAAATGGGTCTACAGAACTAAGTATGCATCAGATGGAAGTGTTGAAAGACA
>CBVK0100462130.1:0-12272 GCA_900067695.1 Picea abies
GTGGTGTTGACATGAAGAGCCTTGGAGAAAACCCGTGAAAAAACACTTATCCTAAGTTTCGTCGGCGCATGTATTTTCCACACCCTCACTTATGCTCTGTTCATATATCAGCGGTCCAGATGATTGCGCCCAGATCTATGGTGGATGGATCATTCCAGACCCCCTCGACCGTTCTGCTTTTAATGGAGGGGGGGGGGTCCGGAATCGATGATAAGACCCGGGCACATATGGACGACCCAGGATCAAGCACGCAAATCTACGATCAATGTTGAAAATCAGACCTCCCCATCCATTATGCCTTTAATGGAGGGGGGGGGGTCCAGAATGTGTGATAAAAAATGTGCATAGATCTGTGACTTAGAAGCAGGCACGCAGATCAACGACCCAAGATGTTTTTCGGACCCCCCTCGGATGATCTGCTTTTAACTGAGGGGGGGGGGTCCGGAATGGAATCTTTCCTCTGGCGGACCCCTGTCTATACGTGGCAATGATCTAATGGCCCCCAGTCACATCATCTCCTATTGTCTGCCATACCATCGTCACCTATGGATGTCACCATCCACCTTTCCCGAAATAGTCACATCCCATAACTTCTGTCAGTTCTTCCCCCCCATTCATTTGTGGAAAGCCCCCTCACTATGACCTTTACCCCAATCGATAGCTGCCACATCACCTGTCTGTATCCCTTAGTCACCGTCACCTGCCATCTCACACTCAAAGTGATCCGTTGGCCATTTATTATTGGATAACTTATCCGTTAACCAGCTGACCTGTCTCCCACGCCCAACAGACACCCGTTTACTCAAAACTACCCTAACTCTTCCTATTTTCACCATTCACCTACTCACCGCACCAGAGAAATTTACACTGTTGTCTCCTCCATTACAGTCAGTTGCCCCCAGTAGCCACCCCGCTAACGTTGTTTTTCTTGCAGGTACTGTTGCAGTAATGGCGCCAAAGTCCAAACAAGCAGAAGGAGAGGAGAATCCATTTCTCCCACCTCCTCAACAAGGACCACTTAATCGCAGATACGAAGTGCGATTTTGATTTCGCAAACCTTCAGTCATGGCTCAAGGAAGTTTTCCTGGACCAGAGTGATGAAATCAGACTTTAGGAGTCCAACTTACCCCTTTACCTCTTCCCTCACATTCACCCTTTTCCAGAGTTTTCTCTCAAATGACAAGCCCACTACATTCCTGAGAAAAGAGCCGTTGTGTCCTTGTCTGGAGAGATCCTTTTCCTCATCATGCCCGAATCTATCGACCAGATGATGCAAGTCCCCCGTGTCGACTCTGCATCACCCTTCAACCTGGAAATTCTCATAGAATTATACCAAAAAATGACCTTCCCCCAAAGAGCTCAAATATTCGAGCTTTTCCTTCCCCCATCCACTCAATTTCCCTCCACAAATCCTCCTTACCCTTCTTCCATGTTCTTGACTAAAGGAAACTAGATCATCTCATCCCTTTGTGCCTTGTTAGGATACTTTTCAGATTAGTGGGTAGATGAACCCATTCTGGGATTTTTATCCATATTCTCTACCGATGAGAAGCCCACCACCCAGTTTGACTTCAACACATTCCTGGGGAACAATATTCACGAACAATTTGTGAATTTTTCCACGGAAGGCATGTTTCGATACTCCTCCATACTGGTGTACTTGTTCGTCTTCTTCCAAGCTGACACATTCGTTTTTTCCATGCAGAAGATGGATGGAGATGGTAGACCCCAGGCAGTGACAACATGGACCTCCTTGCTCAAGCACAAGTCCACAGAGTTCAGTTTCAAGGAGTTCATTGATCAATTCTACCACCCTGTGGTAAGTATTCTTAGCGGAAGGCCTAAGCCTCGAATAAATGATGAAGTTCAGAGGATCCTGCATCTCTTGGACAACACAAAGACATGGGATTGGTATTTGTACCAAGATTACACCGAGATTAGAGTATACGGGGGTGAGTTGGCACCGTATAAGCTTCCCAAGTACTTGCCTGTCTGAATTTTTTCTTTGGAATATATAAGGCAAATAGTAAATTCTGATGATATCCATTTTTTGTCACTGAAGAAGAAGAAATAGCTCAGAATCAAAGGGCAGATTGGCTCTTTCATATGCAACAATCATGGCATTGGGGAAGAAGCAGACAGGCTGCTGAAGGAGATGAAGTTCTTCATGAGCTTCCCATGGCATTACAATCCTTGTGTGATCATCTCCGAGATGAGGGTGAAAAACAAGAACATCCAATATGTTCATGAATCCAAGCCTGAAATTGAGAAATTCGCAAATCAGACAGTATGGGAGCCTAACACATTGGTCGAAGTGGGACAGGAGGATCCCCAGACCACCGTATCACAAACAACCACGCCACAGGTCCCAAAGGAGAAAAGGCCTAGGCAGGATTTGTCTCTGCCTGTCACTGAGGTATCATCAGAAGAATTCCAGCTGCATAGCAAGAGGCCTAAGACTATTTCAATTCCTTGCCCGATCGGAGAAAAAGAAGCCCCTTCTACTACACTGACCAAGGTTGACAGACCACCCCTCAGTGCAAGCCTCTAGAAGGTCATAACCTCAGCATTGCCGAAGAAATCTACAGAGTCTCCATCGACCACCCAACCAGGCAAGGCAGGGCCGAAGCTGAGTATCTTCAAGAAATATGATCTGATCAAGAAAAGGAACCAGACCCTGACCAACAACACTTGCGCCCAGTTCTGGAAGCAGACATCGACTGCGCAACATAGGATGCTATCGACATTCGACACCGAGAAGGGCATAATGCACATGGAATTCCTCCAGGCACAGGTACCATATCCAAAGGTGATCGCTAACTACAAGAGGGCCACCTTCAAATTCCAGACGAAGGACGTGCATCTGGCTGATCAGATGGATCTGCACAAGCACACAGGGGAAATGGTATTTTACACGCTGGTGCATGCTTCCACTACTGCGTCCAAACTGCAAGTGTCCCTGAACAATGTTCAAACACAATTGAAGTTAGAGAAGATATCGTCCTTTGCCAAGGACAATAAAATCAAGACTTTGGAGGAACTGGTCCTTAAGATCAGTTACGATCCTTCGAACGTGAAAGCAGCTGAGGAAATGATTAAGAAGAAGAATGCTGACATAGCCTCCTTGAGGAAACAATTGAAGTTCCCGCCCACAGAGGATTTGCAGGCGAAGGAGATAGCAGAGAAAGAAGGAGAGAAAGATGAAATGCTCAAGCTGCTCATGGAGCAGAACGCACAAATTAAAGAAATGGAAGATGAAATGGAGAAACTGGTGAAAGAGAAAGAACAACTGAAGCCAATGGAAGTCATTCCATTGAATTCCATTCCAATTTCAGGAGTAAGCACAGCATCAGCGACAGAAGTCCCATCTGTTACTCCATTGACACCCTTGGAAAAGACAGCCAACCTGGCTAAATCTATGGAAAAGATGAACCTACAGGAAACAGAGAACAGTACGCTCAAAAAGGAGATTGAGAACCTTCAAGAACTCAAATCTTCCTTTCAGATCAACCTCTCCAAGGAAAAGTAGGTGATAGATCAGCTAAAACAGGAGTTACAACAGCTCCAGAAGCAAACAGTGGCAGGAAAGACTTTGTCCGAGGTTAAAGAAAGTGTATGGACAGACATCACCAAGTCCATGAATGAGATATGGCCCATGATACAGATCATGTTTGATCAGAATGAATTGGTGCAGAGAAGCAAGCAGGCCATTGAGAAGATCAGATCAGAATTGGGAGAGATGCCAACACGGGCGAATGAGATCATCAAGTTCCTCAATTCTAAGACCAAGGAAGAGATGGAAGAGATGAAAATTGAAGACAGAACATAGACCATCCTTGAGGTCAAAAGAGTTTTGACTAAGAGAGGATTAATGCTTTAGCTGGAAGAAAAGGTTCAGGCTATGGACCTAGGGGTACAAAGATTCTTTAGTAAGATTGAGGCTCTACAGAAGAAAGGTCTTCCTGGTCTGAAGGTAATCAATGATAAATTGATGACACTCCCAGACTACAAGAAGAGATTGGTCGATGTGGCTAAGGACAGTTCAAAGTTTGCAGGAATTCAAGGGAGCATCACTGGAAAGGCATTTCTATATGCCCTTCAGTGGGACATCAATATCCAATATGAGATTCGATACATCTTCCTCACCAAGCCTACCTTTGCCAAGTACACAGAAATGGATGAATTGTATCGAAGGCTACTCAAAGTCAACGTGCTGATTCATCTTCGATGGGAGAAACTCTATGATTTGATTGAATAGTAGATGAGCTGTCCAAGTCTAGTTATTTGTCCAATCCGATGAGGTCGTGCAAAGGATTCATCAACGACCCACCCAACAATCAACATGCAGTTACACCACATCATCAAGCATTTCCTAGATTTATGCAATTTGTTAAGTTAGTTAGGCTAAAAATAGATTTAGCACGTCCTGGTCATTAATGACAGGATCATTTGTAATTTGAGTTATAAATACTTCATCTTTCGAAGTATTGAGGGTTGTTGATCTTCACACCCTGAAGCTATCAGAGTGTAATATTTTTGAAGAGATCTTCCATTAATACAAAGAGGCACTTTTACAGGATTCTTTCGTGTATTCACTAGTGATGTTTTTCTCTCTAAGTTGAATGTTATTCTTGCTTTGTTATCATAATGTTTTCTAAATCTGATCTTTAGAAGTAACAAACGTTGCAGGATTTATCTCGTATACCCTGTTTTTGACTCGAAAGATTTTAGTGTTTTATCTTCTGGTATTTTCAATAAAGAAATCCTTGATTGCTTCTTTGTTGTAATTGTCTTTCTCACCTTTTCTGATATTCCTCATTTATGCTACTAAAGAATCCAGTGATTATATTATCTCACCCTGTGAAAGTTTTCCTTTGCATTTCTGTTTTGTATTTCATACTTTATTCAAGACACAGACCCCATAGCCCAATGGATGTGTAGACTGTCTCAATCAACTCGACAAACACTACGACAACAAAAACCGACCTATTTATTTACCTAGCCTAATATTTAAAATTCGAAACATAGATAAATCATATATAGAGATCCCTCTCTAAAGTTGGAAGGGCTAGATCCTAGCTTCGAAAGCGGTTGGATAAAGTTGTGTTTTGTATATTTCTTCTGTTGTCAACCTCTTGGAAATTTACAGAGTGCTAACCGGCTCCAACCTTCTACCATAGGAACATAAATGTAGATGGACAACCAAGGATATTCAAGGCTTCTTCTCGAATAAGAATTCTTCTAGATTCAAACTGAACATGTGCTGCTTATCATGGTTGCTACTTCCAATTAAGAACATGGATGGATACTTCATAGTCTTTACGGATTCTTCTTCAATGGATCATATCATTGGGGATTATCTCCCTCCTAATCCTGGATTCATGCCTGAATGAGAAATATGTATGCTCTTCTTTTATAATTATGTGATCAAATTCCTCCATTTGAGAGAGTCCATGCTTTCGTCTGTTGCATCTCTCTTTGATTTCTACGAAGTGTCACAAGCATGTTCTGGTTTCCTTTTGATTTCTGACTTCCTTCGAGTCTGACTCCTCTGAGTATCTTTAAGTTTGTTTATATCTGTTCTGATTGTTTCCCATCTGGCAGTTGCCTCATCCTTAAAAACTTCTTCTATAAAAACTTCCGCAAGGATTGTTCATCAAACATATTTCACAAGGGTACTTGTCCGGAACAAGAACAACAAGAGAAAACAAGAAATATCTATCTAAAGGAGATGTTAGTTCAACTTACAAACAAGTACAATAGGTCATCTATATCAATAATATTCATATGTAGTCGAGTATTCATTGCACCTAGAAATAATAGAATCTTTC
Organism: Picea abies; assembly: GCA_900067695.1. Classification (NCBI taxonomy): domain Eukaryota; kingdom Viridiplantae; phylum Streptophyta; class Pinopsida; order Pinales; family Pinaceae; genus Picea; species Picea abies. Next base: position 5,832 of record CBVK0100462130.1, read on the forward strand.
AAAGACCGATTTCACAATTTGTAATGTAGCAACTATCACCCTTGATATACATAAATTTGAAGCTTAACAATTTAATCAAACTTGGAACTTGAATCCTCAACTGCTATGGAGGGTGCACTTATTCCTCCTAATGCACTGAATCCAAGATTACATCTTGGACAAGGTCTCCAACACTTTTCCTACAAACACACTCACATTTTTCTAGATGATATAACATGGATAACATATACAAGTGCATACCTTTGAAGTCTTGTAGCATTGTCGAGCTTGTCTTCCAATTTGAAACTAGATACCATCTTGAAAAGAAGAGATTAGAAACTTAGTCATAAGATTCAATGATTAGAACAAGATATAAACTCTAAAATTTCAACTTTGATTACAAAATCAATTTGACCAGAAGTCAACCTTTGACTTTGACTTTGAGCATTCAACCTTTGACTTTGACTAGTCAAACTTTGACTTTGACCACAAATTCAAACTTGACATTTTTACTAGATAAGATTACCAAGAGGTGCGTTAGGCTAGGGCACACTAGGATCTTATGGAATTAGGTCAAATGCTTCATCATAAGTGCCCGAACACAAGGGTTAGGGTTTGTTGCAGCTGCATATTCAAAAAAACTAGCTGCAACTGTAACTGGTGCCATAACGAGCTTAACAAATAACTTCCCAATCTATCTTCTAGTGGTTAGACTGTCTGAAGATAGTGTGGGCCCATAACCTGTTAGAAATAAAGATATGTGCTCATTTTTCCATAGAAAATATAGCAATATTGTCACCCAACCATAGGAACAAAGGCCACCCCTGAGCACCTTAACCTTGACAGACAGAATAATTCTGGAAGAAAACCAATAGCCAACCAAGGTTGCGCACCTTTCTCCAAGGCTAGTGCACCAAGCAAGAATGAACACAGACTAAGAAGAAATTCCAAACCATAACCAAGAAAAAGTCCAACCGAAATCCAAAATCCCAGTTACAACAGCTGCATCTGCACTCCCTCTCCAAAATTGCGCACCACTAGTCCTTATGCAGTTGTGAGAGTAAGAGTGAAAAATGAGCTCTATTTCCCTCTATTTATACTTCTCTATCTCAATTTACTGGGCCGACTTCTCTTTCTGGAGGATAATAACTCAATATTAAATATTCTCTTGAGCTGACTAGTCTTCTAAGGTTATTATCCAATGTTTTAGGGTTTCTCTTAATTCCCAGAATCTTCTAGTCTTGTCAAAGGTTACACGTGGAGGTTAATACCTCCCAAAACTACCATAATATCAACATGAAAATGGGTAATACTTAGAAATAGTAAATACATTATTAGGGATAGATATAAAAAAGACAATAATTTTGGGCACTCGGGATTCTCTCTTGGAATTGTTGTGGCTTTCCAAGGAGAAAAGGCCTCATGTTAAGTTGGATCCCTGGTGAAATTTATATTATATTGCTTGTTGAAATGGGGAAGCATGAATAATCCATGGTACTTAACATAGAAGGCTTTGTATTAAGGTTGGTATGTAATAAGAGATCCTATCACATAGATATTGGAGGAATACCTTGCTACATAAACACGAACATTCTTCTTCATATCAGGCTTCATGAAAAATACCCTTTCAATCAGTACATGTCAATGAAGATTTTAGATATTAATGCTAAGAATATTTATATTGCAATTTTTTTATTTTGCACCTCTTAATTATACTTTTTATAAAAAAAACAATCTAGATAAAAATTGTCCTTACAATGGCTTAGAGAAACATATTTATAGTTTGAGAAATGAATGTAGAATCTTATTGCTAGGATACTTTAATACTAGAACAAGAACTAACCAAGATATTATATTAGGAAATGATTCCAACCCTAATCCTCTATGGGTAGATGTTGACCTTGTTTTAACTAGCAAATCCAAAATAAACTCCGAAGGGTTAGTTGAGAATTTGTTCAGGTCCAAGTTGATCAAGCTCTGTAGTTATGAAGGTCTAATAATTTGCAATAGTCTAATGAAGTGGTCGAAATCTAACTTGATGACTTGTATTCATGTTCTTGACACTAATGACATATATCATACTCCATATGATATCCCCATATACAAAAAAATAGTAAATTTTGATATCTTAAGTGACCATGAGCCCAACTTAGATCATAGACCTTTAACCCTAAATATAAACTTTGTCATGCACAAAATCACCATAGAAGAGAATTTTGATAACCAAAAGCACTTGATCTTCAACAAAAATAAAACTAGTCTTTTTCTAAAGGATTTGAATAATGAATTAAATCTCCTATAAATTAAGGACAATATCAAACACCTCTATCATAGTTTTATGAAAACCTTCTCTACTTCCTTTAATAAGTTCTCTATCATGGTGTTAGATAAAAGGAAAATATAATGGACAACCCTTGGTATGATAAGGAGTGTAATATTGGTACAAAATATATTAGGGATGCTTCTAATGAGTCCCTAAAATTTGATAAGATAAATATATACAAATCCCTAATATAAAAAATATACTATATAAATAGAAAGCAAGAGAAGCTTTTACACCTTTCTAGTCTAGATCCTAAGAAATTTTGGAGGAAAATTCTAACTTCTAAAACTAAAGAAAACAATATGATTCCTTTGAGGGACTAAAATTCTTACCTTATTGTTTTTAAGAATCCCCCAATGTTGTGGATAACATTGACACCATTTATACAAAGGAAGAAGTTTTTTCTTTAGAAGACATAGACTTTGGGGTTAGGCATATAACAAAAGGGAAATCTAAGGACATTGAAGGATACCAAGAAAAAATCCTAAAAGTGGGAGGGTCTATCCTCATCCCTTACATTCACAACCTCTTTAATTTAGCAGTTAAGCGGGGTTTCCCTAAACCTTGGACTCAAAGAATCATTGCTTTGATTTTTAAATGAAGGGATACAAAAAATCCCTCTAATTATACGATCATTATGATTAAACCTCTTTTGTCCAAGTTATATGGAATTATTTTGGAAAATAAGATTAAAATATGGCTAAAAAGCCATGAAAAAAGAGATAAAGGCTAGGCCAGATTTATGATCTACCATTCAATGTGCACTACCTTATTATGCTTAGGATCATTGTGGAGGAGTGCCATAACAATAAAACAATCTCTTTTATTGCTTTATTGACTTTAAAAAATTATTTAATACAATTCCTAGAACTAACCTTTGGAATAAATTAGAAGAGCTAAAAGTTCCTTTCGAGTTGAGAGCTTCCATGATATTATGTTGTGTGAGAATGCTATTTCTAAGTTTAGGAACACCGAGGTCTATTCTAAAGAAATTAATTGAAATATAGAAGGTAAGCAAGGTATCCCCATGTCCCCTACAATGTTTGGCATATACATCAACAAGTTGGAGTGTTGTTTGGACGAGCATGATGTGTCAGATGTATCTAGTTGGAATAGTTGTTGTACTTATTATTTATGTTGATGATATTGTTCTTAAGGAGAGGAGTCCCTATGATATCAACAAGAAACTAAAAAATTTCAAGGAGTTTTACTCTAGTATAGGTATGATTATTAACACTGACAAAACAAAGGTTATGGAAATCAAATCCAAAAATTATCACTAACACTAATTTCATGTATGAGAATAACAACTTGGAGGAAGTGACTTCATACAAATATCTCAAAATTGATCTTCATCTCAAGATTAACTGGAACTATAGCACTGAGAAAAACATAAATGGAGGGTGAAAAGTTTAATATGGACTTGAAAATAGTTGGAAATTAATAGACCTTTAGCTTTGAGATAAGAAAAGACTCCTCCTTTAGATTCTCATCACTCTTGTTATCTTATATGGTTGTGAATTTTGGGGCTACACCATCTCTAAACAAAGTTACCAACGTAACAAGAACTCTACAGAGTTCTCATTTTTTACTTCATTTTTAAAAATGGTGGTACCGATAACACCCCCCCCTCCCTTTTATGTGGTTTTTTGATATTTTAATTTTTCTGATCCATAATGTATCCACATTATTTTTTTAAAATCTTATTTTTCATCTATTTTCAAAATTTTCTATTTTTTTTGTCAATTGTGTTTTTAATCATTTTTCCATGTTTCTTTCAATCTTAAAAATGTTGTTTATCATTTACTCTTTTGAAATTAAGATTTTTCATATAATTGTGTCTCCATAATTAATTTATGGTTCCATGCTTTTAAAATATAGTGGAAAACATCATTTTTAAGACATTGTTTACCTTTACATAAAATAACCGAGCATCTTTATGCCATCCTCGCTTGAGTCGATGGTGGTTATGACTCGATTTTGAAGCAATTTTAGGGAGCCTCTTGTTTTCCATGTTGTTTAACTTGTTCTTATACATTAGGTATCTAATCATAGCCATGCTCTCAATGGGTGAGAGACTTGTTTCTAAGAGGGGGATGATATATGGCGTATTTCCTTTAATTTTGAGATTATAGGTTATAAAATTCTTTTGTATTTTCTCTATCTTTATCCAAGATTGACGAGAGATACTACAACCCCAAACTTCACATCCATAAAGAATAATAGCTGTAACAAGAGTCTCAAAGAGGAGTTTCTTATTATCCCAACTCCAAAGATCAACTGATTTACAATTTTTTTCAAGCCCATAATAAGCTTTCCATTCCCCAATAATCCTTTTCTCAATGCTATAATTCCAATTGAGCTTGTGGTGAATATCAATTCCAAGATCTTTGTATGAAGTCACTTCCACCAAGTTTTTGTTGTCATATACAAAGGTATCATAAGGGATCTTATTGTATTTAATAATCATGACCTTAGTCTTATCAATATTAACAATCATACCCATATTGGAGCAAAAATCCTTGCGGGTTCTTAGTTGGTTTTCAAGTTCATGGGGAGTCCTTGCCATAAGAACGATATCATTGTCATAAAGAAGAAGATTGATATATATATATATATATATTCCAAATTAAAAAGCCTAAAATAAAAAAAAAAATGATTTTTTTTTTAATATAAAGTTTTAAGTTAGGGATTTTTAATTTTTTTTGCGGCCTTTTTTTGCAGCCTTTTTAAATTTGTCTTTTGAATATATTTTTTTAAGTATGTTTTTTTCTTCATTTTAAAGAAACAAAATTTGCAAAGATTTTCTCCTTTCTCTTTATTTATTTTTTAATGTAAATTTATAAAAAAAATAAATATAAAAAAAAACAATTTTTCAAGTGATCATTTAAGATCCAATTTTGGGTTTTTTATTTGCATAGAGATCTGTTTTCAAGGCCACAATTTCAATTAGGTTGTAATTAGCTATAATTTTAACGTTTATATTTTTTTTTCGCATTAGGTAGCGTCACTTTTTTATTTAGGTGTTCATTTGAAGATTTTTCTGAGCTACTGTATGAGTTTTGAAGGCCATGCTTGAAAAATGTTGTAATTTTGATCCCATTAGAAAAAATGGTGCTACCGGTAGGACCACTTTTTGATTTTGGGGTTGATTTTTATGTTTTTTATGCAAAACTATGGGTTTTAAGGGATAGAGTTCTCGTTTTGAGGTCATAGTTCTCGTTAAGTCGGTAATTTTGTTTCTAGAGAATCATGGAGAAAAATAGAGAATATACAAAAGTGGTTTATTACTTATAATATTTAAATTAAAGGTAGTACAAAGTATCATACCATCCTCATAGTAGTGAGTCTTTCCCTCATTGAGATCAACATGATTGTGACTAGGTACTTAATGTAAAAGACCAAGACAAACAACATGGAAGATAAGACACTTCCTAAGGTTCCTTCAAACTCTAGTCAAAACCTCCTACAACTCAAGTGGGGTTGGCATAAAGATGCCAAGCCTTCGTTGAACCATTGGGATATGAAGGAATAGGTCACTTTGTATAATACCAATAATACTAAAATTATTATTACATCTAAATTTAAGGACAAATTGTGGTGTGATACATAATTAACACACAAAAGGAAATTAAGATACTACAAGGATGTGATAAACCTTGATTTAGATGATCAAAATTGTATCTATGTTTTAACTAGTGCAAAGAAGAAAAATGACATTGCTAAAATATGAAAAAACTCTCACAGCTTCCATAGTGAAATAGGGCATTGGACAATTCCTAAAACATCATGGGTCAAAATAATATATCATCTTTGTGACACTAAGAGGGTTGAAGATGAAAAACACTTTCTCTTAGAATGTCTTGCGTACATGCACATTATATCTCAATTTCAAAAGATTCATTACAATACCAACCTTTCTAACATTTTAACTCATAAAAAATATAGTGATTTAGGTATGCTTCTCTTAAAGCTTTCAAGCATAGAAATAAAGTTTTAAAGAAAACCAAGTAATTCCTTACCTTTTTTAATAGTCCAATAAACCAATTGGTGTCTTAGTGGAAGTTACTAACCACCACCACCACCATCAATATAATATAATCTCTCTTTTATATTTTATTATTGTGAGATCGGAAGAG
>CBVK0100462131.1:0-12272 GCA_900067695.1 Picea abies
CCCCCCCCCCCTCCTCTCAGTTGTCCAACAGTTGGTGTGCGATTGTAAGGCCTTAAGTTCATTTTATTCTACCAACAAACCCTGTAGACAGTGGCCCTTTCGACATCACCTACATGCAAGTGAAGTATCACCCAATGCATCTATTGGGGCTTCATGAACCAAGTTTATGCATGGATGATGGGATGGGAGGCTATCATCATGTTCATTCTTACTTATTTACCCCATGTGCAGTATTGTGTATCTCTTTCCCTTGATTAATTAGTAAACCTCAATTATGCAACATAATTGTGACACATATTGCAACATAAATTATTCACTATAACATTCATCTTTACTACGCATCAATCATCTACTACACAGATCTAGATCTATTTATGCATAAATAGAAAATTCATGAACAATCACATAAAAAGACAATCAAACAGGTAATTTAATGTGGTTCACCAAAACATTGGGCTAAGTCCACAACAACCAGATTATTTATTATTCTTTTTGAAATCATATCAGGCTTGCACACTTCTCTTCAAATAGATACTTCATGATGAATTTCTCCATCTTGCCTATTTTCTCTATAGTGCAAGCATCTCTACGCAAAACTCTCCCTAAACCTTTAGACATAGACTCTATCTCATCCTCAGTCTATTCTCTCAATAGAAACAAATTTCAGACTTCAGCCTAACTTCAACCTATTCTCTCACTCTCTTAGAGAACTCCATTATTCCCAAACCACTACATATTTATACATATAATTTAGGGCTCAAAACCCTACTTGCTTATCCCAAAAACATATGACAACTCATGACTACAAATCATGACAACTCATTGTTCGGACATGCTTTTCCTATCTTTGCGCTTGCATGTTACCTTTACATTCCCGACTGTTTTCCTTCCTTCTTTTGTGTATCTATCTACTTTTGCATTCCTAACTACTTTTTCATGTGCCCTCATTCTTCATTATTCGAACTGTCTATCTAACATATAGTCGAGTGCTCCACCTATCAACGACTCTCAATTGAGGCCCAATATATCCATAATGAGATAATGTGTTGATGATAAATTTTTATGTATCATGAATGGAATTGATTTTATGCATACTTGTTTAAATTTCATCACTAAGAGATAAAGGTCACGAAGGAGGGTAACACCCTCACAATTGTTAGTACCATATGCGGTGATTTTTCATATGTTGAATTACAAAGTATCATTTTTAAGTTTTTTAATTCATTGTGGAAAAAAAATTAGAAAAATGTTTTTTCTTTATGCAATCTTCTAATCGACGAACCACACCTAGGCCCAAAACCACTTCAGCTGATTCTTCGAGGAAGAGAAGAGATATCGATTTCGAAGATTCTCCTAAGGGAGGCGAGGGTGGAATTGGTCAATGAGTGACCAATTACTACCATTTTGTATATAGGCCACCAAATGTTTTTTTTTTTTTTATGTTAGGGCACTTGTCATTTGGCATATTGAGCATGAGGTGCCATTTTGTAAAAAAAGTACAATTTTGATGATGTTGGATACACACACACACATTTCATGGATTTTTTTTATGAAACTCAATGTTGTTTCATTTTGTGTTGATGAATGTATTAATTTCAAAGTGTATGAATTTTATGTGTATGAATGTATGAATTTATTTAATTTGATTAATTACTTTTTAAAGTGTTAATGAATTCTATGTAAGTAAGAATAGTCCACTTTCTATAAAGTTATTATAAATACTTATGTTATGCATTAAAGAATATCTTATGGTGTAAAAGATTGCTAAGTGCTAAATCCATGCACAATTAATGGTTCTCATTAACTAAATTTGACAAAACAATGAAGACTCATCCTATTCAAGACTCCATGAACCAATAATAACAATCATGTAGGCTAAAATAATCACAATTGAAATAAGAGAGTTGAAACATCACATTACTCTATCCAAAATGAAGCACTGTTCATTATAGTGGAAACCACAACATGTTACAAGGTATTCTTAATGAAAAATAAACACATAAATATGAGTGGACAATAAATCCTCACATCAAATGCAAATATACCTTAAATTATGCATTAAGCTTGCCAAAATGTTCTACAATGTAACCCAAGATGAGAGCTCCTAAATACCCAAATTATCAACCCTTTACAATGGAGAGAGAGAACTATTATTCTATACTGAGTCTCTTCTCTTATATAATAAAATATTATTATTTCCTAAATAACTCCATGACAAATCAAATAAGTATTATAATAATTAATTAAGTAGATCTCTCCTCAATCCACAGTTGACCATGTTACAACACGTGGAAATTATTAGTCTCTCCAAAGAAATTCCCCCTCATCCAAAAATAGTAGTAGTATGCACCAAATAATGCTTGTGAAGGAGACACACCACCAAAAATAGGCATCAAGGCAATTCAAATGTGAAGTGTCCAAATGGAATATTCCCTCCAAGAATATGCATGCATTCAACCACTCCACATTTGTGAATTCCAAGGTATCCAAATCCATAGATGAATGTGCAAGATGCCAAGTGGATGGGGCATCCAAAACAAAGTATGTGATCAATGACTAGCCTTTCCTTTCCTTTCCTAGACTTTCCTTTCCATGCCATGCCATGTCATTCCATGCCTTGCCATGTCATGCCTTGCCATGCCATGCCATGCCTTGCCTTGCCTTGAATTTCCATGGAATTCCTTGTCTTTCCATGCCATGCCATGTCTTGGTCACCTCAACAATATAGTCATTTGGATATCGCATAGCTCATATCCTTCCATATACATTACAAATTTCATATGAGAATCCCTCTCTATATTAATGTTCAATTAAGAAATGTGTGTTTATTTACACGATGTCTGACATCTATTATACATAATTATGAACTAGTATCCACATACCAAAGTTCTACATTTCAATTTTCACATTTAAACAAACAAAAAAACAGTGATCATCATAAACATATAAAAATAAAAATAATATGTCGCAACACATAAAAATAATATCTTAGTATTACATAAGAAGGCACAACTAACAATTTCAATTCCAAGTGGACAAATTTGTCTTTGTATTACAAAATAAGACACAACTAACAACTCCAATTCCAATTTGACAAATTTTCCTTGGTATTACACAATAAAACACAACTAACAATTCTAATTCCAATTGGAAAATATTTACTTGGTATTACACAAGAAAACACAACTAGCAATTCCAATTGGAAAAATTTGTCTTGGTATTACACAAGAAGATACAACTAACAATTGAGATTCCACATGAACAAATTTTTCTTCCAATTCTTCGCACAATTGTCTTGTAATAGCACAAAAATGTCTATGAATTAAGAAACAAGAGAAAAAGAACAAAAACCTGTCTGTGCAAATGTGTTGAACCTGCACAGAATATATCTAGCTAAACAATAATACACACATTTGCAGATAGAAATTGAGAAAGAAGAAGCAAGAGAGAAAGAATGGAAGAACTCTCAGTAACTGTATTCCACAATCAAAGAGTGAATAATTTGCAATAGATATAGGATACATGAGTAAATAATGAGCCATAATGGTGGTATAGAGTGATCTAGACACACACCAATAGTTACGGGAGTAAACTTCCACCTAGTCTAGTCTCTCAGGCAGTTACGGGAGTGAACTACCACCTAGTTGAGTTAACTAGTCAACTAGTCTTCAATTAACTGACTAAACATAGAGTAGTGAGGAGTTAACTCAGGAAATCAGGGGTAATGCATTAGTCTGGTGATGATCCCAAGGCAAGTGTGCATTAGCTGGTGATGATCCCAAGGCAAGTGTGCATTAGCTGGTGATGATCCCAGTGTTGCATGGTGACAAAACCAATGCAACATCTAAACTCAACTCAACTTGTCAAACTAAAGTGTCAACTGAAAGAGAATATTCTCCAAGTGGAATATTCTCCCCTAAATATAGGAGACTGGATAATGAATAATTATGACTAATAAACAATGAAAAAACTTAGGAAAAATAAATCCTAGGTGTGTGTGAAGTAACTCCAACACCCCCCCTGAACATCACTATGGTGAAAATAAAGATTGGGTCCCGGTAACGAGGCCATGTTAGGTACCCAAGTACAAAATATACATTGAAAATAAAGTGAGGAAAGAGGGAAAACCTCATGGGAAACCCCCCCCCCCGGGCCTGAAGGTATAATGTAAGTAAAAATAAAATAAAAACGAGAATGAACAAAAAACAGTTACTAAGAAACTGTGTCCTTCAATCCAAGAAGACATCGCAATTGTGCAAGTTTCTGCTCGTTGAAGATTTTTTTGAATATGTAGATGTCTACATGGATATGATGAAGTAGATGCACCATTGAGATGTCCACACATATCCACTTCTCTTCTTGTAATGAAGAATATCCAAATAAATTTTGGATGAAACTTTGAAAACCATGCGGCCATTCCAGAAAAATACTGAAATTTTGTTTATTTTAAAATGATCATAACTTCACATCCTAGACTCGGTTTCAGATGATTTGTTTTTTGAAATTGGATATTTTCCCAAGAGGAATTAAAATATCCAATTTGTTTCTGCAAATTTTTCTTAGAAAATATCAGAATTGAGTCTGATGTGCACAACTCCTTTTTTGTCTCTTGAGATGCATGCATTGTGCATGGAAAAGTATCTGCATGTGACTCCTGAGATGCATGCCATATATATTCCACATGAATTTCAGAAAACAAATCTGAAATGGAGTAGACATCATCTTCAATTAATGGAATACAAGTTTGTGTAGATACTTCTGTAGAAGGCTCTTTAAACTAAGATGATTTATCTTCCAGTGGCTTTTCTACATTCTCTATCTTATCAACATATTGCATGCATTCTTCCTTATTCCAAAACAAAACCTCCAATATTATCCATAATTCATTTGGAGTGATTTCTTGTGTGACCTCACATACTTGGTGGAGAATTTTTGGAGAAATACACAAGCAGATAAATCATATGGCCATGTCTTGTCTATTGAGAAAGTCATTTTTCTCATCGGCGGAATCGGGCTCTACTTCCATTGCCATGGTTATTTGGTATAAGCCTCTACTTCTAATAAGAATTAGAATCTATGGCTTCCACTCCAAATAGTTGTGAGGCGTGAGAAGTATTGTCAGTGAGTAAAACATAAATTCCATCTTTTCTATGTTCTTCAATCTTCAGTACCTGCAAAAATAATTTGGTGTAGATTTTTCTTAGCAGTCTGTCAGCTCTGATACCATGTAAATGTGTTGAAATGACATAGAATAGATCTAGCTAAACAACAATACACACATTTGGAAAGAGAAATTGAGAAAGAAGAAGCAAGAGAGAAATAACGGAAGAATTCTCATTAACTGTATTCCACACTCAAAGAGTGAATAATTTACAATAGATATAGGATACATGAGTAACTAATGAGCCATAGTGGTGGTCTAGAGTGATTTTGACACAAACCAAAAGTTACGGGAGTAAACTTCCACCTAGTCTAGTCTCTCAGGTAGTTACGGGAGTGAACTGCCACCTAGTTGAGTTAACTAGTCAACTAGTCTTCAGTTAACTAACTGAATAGAGAGTAGTAAGGAGTTAACTTAGGAAATCAATGGTAATGCGTCAATCTGGAAATGATCCCAAGGCAAGTGCGCATTATCTGGTGATAATCCCAATTTTTCATGGTGACAAAACCAATGCAACATCTAAACTCAACTCAACTAGTCAAACTGAAGTGTCAACTGAAAGAGAATATTCTCCAAGTGGAATATTCTCCCCTAAATATAGGAGACTGGATAATGACTAATTATGACTAATAAACAAGGAAAAACCTTAGGAAACAAAAATCCTAGGTGTGTGTGAAGTAACTCCAACAGTGTGTTCCTGCTATTTTTGTGTGTAGATATCGGTCTTGTTCAACTTTTGAGATAAATGAGGTAGAGGAGTGTTCTTAGAACAGAAAAATTCCCATCAAAACACATGCGCATTCCTATAACACATGTGCACTAAAGCACGTGTGCATTCTAGGAATGTGCATGTGTTCCTACTGGGCATGGATGAGCGCACAACCTCAAGGATTTCAGGTCACAAGAGAACATGCACTCTTAATGCAATAGACATAACATTTATTATATACCAAACATCTTTATGAATAAATATGTATAGTGTTTTGGGGACAGTTAGGACCTAAGGGATTAGGATTGAAAGTTTTTTGAAGAATAAAGAAATGGTAAGAGTGCAAAGATGTCAATCCAAGGGTTTTGGGGCCTTTAACAAGAGGTATATGCATAGTGCACTTAACACTCAAGTATGGAGGGGGTTAAGGGTAGAGTATAGGTTATGCCTAGGCTTATATGGAGCTAGGGGGGTCTAGGTCATGGTCTAGGTTAAGCTATAGGTCATGGTATAGGTCATGGTTATGGTATAGATCTAGGCCATGGTCTAAATCTAGCTATAAATCTATTTCATGGTCTATATCATGGTCTAGGTCATGGTCTATGTCATGGTCATCATATAGGTCTAGGTCATGGTCTAGGTCTTTCCATGTATAGGTCTTGTTATTTATATGTCTAGGTCTACGTCTTGACATGTCTAGGTCAATGCCATTTCTTTCCTTGTGATGTACAGAGGGGGAGTGGAGAGAGAGGAAGAAAGAGAGTGTGAGAGAGGGAGAGGAAAGACAAAGAGAGTGTGTAAGAGTGAGAGAGAGGAAGAAAGAGAGTGTGAGAGAGGGAGAGGAAAGATAAAGAGAGAGTGTAAGAGTGAGAGAGAGAGGAAGAAAGAGAGGGGGGGTAGAGAGAGAGAAAGAGAGGAAGGGGGGGGATATGGAAGGGGAGTTAGATAGAAGAAAAGAGAGAAATGTAGGGAGACTATGGGAGAGAGAGGGAGGGGGATAAAAGGAGTGATAGAGTGATGGTTATATGCAATAGGTAAAGAGAGAAGGGGGTGGATATGGATTGTTTGAGAGTGTGAGAGGGTGGCAGAGGAATACCAAGAGGGGGGTAGAGAGAGAAAGGGGGGGTAGAGAGAGAGAGAGGTGGGAGAGAGATGGTAGATGTAGGAGAGAGAGATGAGATAGAGTGGGAGGGAGGGGGGAGGGGGGAAGTGAGAGAGAGATTTGGGAGAGAGATGGTATATGTAGGAGAGAGAGAGGATATATAGTGGGAGGGCGGGTGATCCAAAAAGATCTTTTAAACAAAAATGGTTGAGTTATTAAGCATGAGTTATTACACCATTTAGGAAAACCGATGAATGAGGAATAATTAAAGAAGAAACATAGTACCCATTAAGAAATATACAAATATGAACATAAGCATGAAGAACCACAAACCATAACAAGATAAGCTGATAACGAGGTTCAACAATCTTGCCTACATCTATGGGCCTTTGTCTCAGTGGGTGAGGCTTTATTATTTTTGTTCAAAGCTTTAAAAGTACATCACATCAATACCAAAAGGATTAAAAATTGATCTTTTCTTATTCTACCATATCTCTAGAACCCAACAAAACTAATGGCACTGAAATCAGATGAATGGAGCTCCCATAAATGTCCTGCAAAGGTGCTCTCCTCAATCTCTTCCCTGCATAAAAATGGCTTTGGCTTGGCAAATATTCAGCATAAAATTGTTCTGAACCTCTCCCATGGCTCCAAGAACCTCTAGTTTTTATATGCCTAAAGTTGGTAACCATCTCCCAACATCTCCCTAATATATGGCCTCAAAAAGGGCCCAATATCCCCCAAAAATGACCAAAATCTCCAAAAACTGTTGAATAATACCAATAAAATCATATAATAAAGTATTAAAACCCACTTTTTGCAATTAAATAGGGTGCATCCCCCTATTCATTAGCTCCTAGTCATATTGGCGCACTCCATGTGGCCAAGTGCTAGCATCTATGCATTGGCCCCCTGGATCTCCTAGCTCCTAGTTATATGTAGTGGCCCATGTGGCCTCGGGCTAGTCTCCACGCATTCTAATCCAATGTAGCCCCCGATGTCTATCCCTTGCTTACGCCCATGGTCGGTGGGCTAGCCCAACTGACTGGGGATAAACCTTATCTCCCGCGCTAACAATTACCACAACGGGTGTATGTAGTTACATTGGACTGAGATCTAGGGCTCATCCATATCCAACCTCTGTGTCAATGGTTACGGAACAGGGTCATGTGTAAGTGTTGCGACAAGGGGCTGGGACCTAGCCCCAACCATAACCTCCATCGAATAGTGCTCCACGAAAATTAAATATAATTTTAATGCTATGGTTAACAAGGAACATGTGTGGGTGGGATGTCTAGCTCGACCCGGCCAAAGCTCTTTCCCCCTACCCAGAGGTTGTGGGTTCAAACCTTGTAGAGTCCAACTTTTGCAATAAAAAATTTAACCAATGAATGGGTACCATGTGGAAACCCATGTGTGGGCCACGTCACTGTATGGTCAGTTGCCACATGTCACCTCCATACACTTCCATGTCATCATGATGACGTCAACGTTGACTTTTTCTCGTTGACTTTTTTCCTGTTTGGAAAAACAAACAGATCGTGATATCTGGAGCATACAATATCCGTTTGAGCCCATTCAAGTTGTGTTGGGTTCATATCAACGAGGAATATGCACATGTTTGTTTTGAATCCATTATTAAAATTTTGTTTTTTAGGCCTTACTGGACTCATTTTGATCCCTAGATCCAATTATGGATCACACCTCCCCACTAAAGACCTTTTGGTCCCCAAAAGGTTAGTGACTAGTCATCAAGTGTGGGATAGGCCACTCGAATTGTCTTTTATCTTTAAGCTTTATCATGTGCACCTGTCTCATCAAGATCAACTGTAAAACAATCATGATAACTAACATCATATTGTTAACCATTTGCACCCTGTCACATCTCACTAAAGCCACTATCATCCATGTTAACAACATTACTAATGATAAAATCAGAAATATGACTACAAATGAGCTAATATGTTTGTAATACTTGCACGACATTAGATTATCTTGAAGCAAAGTGTGATTGATTTTCCATTCTACAATCATCTCAGGTTCTTGCTTAAAATCAATTACTTGAATTGAAATAATTGTAGGTGTTTTTCTTGCTTGAGATGCCTTTCTTAATTATTCCATTGTTTGAAGTGAGTTATTTTCCTTAAAATGATGAGCATGTACAACATATTCTTGACCTTCTTTGATTAAGTGATATTAATCGTTTTCCCTATAGAAGATTGTTTTGCGATCATATAAGTAGGGAATGCCTAAGACCATTCCACATTCACTTAGTGGCACCACATCACATGTTACCTCGTCCACAAACTTAGATGAAATTCAAAATTTTAATGTGCATTTCTTTGTTATGTGCAATTGATGATTGTTGCTTATCCATTTAAGTGTGTAAGGCTTATGATGCATCTGAGTTTTTAATCACAATTGTTTAACCAATTCCTATGAAATCAAATTAGACTGAGATCCACTATCTATCAATGTGTCAACCTTAGTGTGACTCATGATGACCCTTTAGTGAAACAATTTACTTCTAGAATCATATCCATCACTAAGTTTACCTGTCAAACCAGCCAATGAGACTTTAGATTCATCACATGAATCCAAACCCAATTCTGATGGTCGTATTGTTGCTGCAACTGTTTTCCTCCCTTTCCTTTCCTTGAACCACTTTGGTCTCTTATCGGGATGCAATTGTGAACAACGGTCCTCATCATTCCATTATTTCTTGCAATGCTTGCAAGAGGGATTATTTTCCTTTCTTGCCATTGAATTTTCCTTCTCGCCATTTCACTTCCTTTTGTCCTCTTTCCTTGAAGACGATTCCCTGATACACCAACCCATGTTTTCCCTACTTCAATGTATGTTGATTGAACAGAAACCTCATCAAGATTAGTAGGTCCAAAAATGAATACAGTGTTTCGAATATGTGTAGGTAAACCTCCTATGTACTTCATAAGAATTTCTTGGGTATGTAAAGGAATATCTAACATCAATTCCATTTTACGAAAACCATATGTATATTCTTGCATTGTTTGTCCTTTTCTTAGTTTAATATCTTGCCATTCAATTAAAGATTTCTCTTTATAACCCAAAGGATAGAATTGTTTTCTAAGAACATAAATAAAACTTTTCCATGATGTAAATACATTACCCACTTGTTGGGTGCCATTTTGCAACTTTCTTTGCCACCAGATGAGTGGTGTGCCTGCAAGTCTAAGCAATGCCAACTTGATCTGAGTTGTCTCATCCTTGGTTTGTTTCACACTGCAATAAACCTCCATCTGTCTAAACCAATTGTCAAGTATCTCGTCATTAACTTCACCATCATACATGGGTAATTAGAATTTAACATCATGTTTTAGTAAAGGCATTTCATTCTTATGTTTATGGACATGTTTTCTTGCGGTGATTTTATACCTTGAATTTGAAGAAGAAGGAGAAGAAGGAGGAATTTGAGGAGGATCCTCTCCTTATTCATTTTTTTCCCTTTGAAGATTCACCTAGATTTGGTCTCTTCCATTCCAAGTAATCCTTATACAAAACCTTCATCATCTCCGACATGGCAAGAATTTTTTTCAAAAATCTTTCTCATCCTGAGCAAGTCCCTCTTCCAATGCCATCTTCTCGCTTTGAGAAGTTCTCTTTCTAAATCCAATAAATGGATTATCTTCAACAATCTCTCCTTGACCACGATGTATCTTTTCCCTATTTAACATGCAAACTCAAATCCAAACGTCAACTAGCTCTGATACCACTTGATCTGAAAAGATCTTTTAAATGACAATGGTTGAGTTATTGAGCATGAGTTATTAAACCATTTAAGAAAACTGATGAATGAGGAAGAATTAAATAAGAAACATATTATCCATTAAACAATATACATATCTGAACATAAGAATTAGAACAACAAACCATATCAAGAGAAGTTGATAAAGGAGTTCGATAATCTCGCCTACATCTTTGGGCCTTTGTCTCAGTGGGTGAGGCTTTCTTATTTATGTTTAAATCTTTAAAAGTACATCACAATAGTACCAAAAGAATTATAAATTGATCTAGTCTTTTTCTACTAGATATATAGAACCCAACAAAACTAACGGCACTGAAATTGAATGAACTGAGCTCCCAGAAATGGCCCGCAAAGGTGCTCTCCTCAATGGCTTCCCTACATAAAAATGTCTTTGGCTTGAACCTCTCCCATGGCTCCAAGAACCTCTAGTTTTTATAGGCCTAAAGTTGGTAACCATCTCCCAACTTATCCCCAATATCTGGCCTCAAAAAGGGCCCAACATCCCCCAAAAATGACCAAAATCTCCAAAATTGTTGAATAATACCAGTAAAATCATATAATAAAGTATTAAAAACCATTTTCTACAATTAAATAGGGTGAATCCACCTATTCGTTGGATCCTGGTCATATTGACGTGCTCCATGTGGCCAATCATTAGCATCTATGCACTGCCCCCCCTTGATCTCCTGACTCCTGGTTATATGCAGTGGCCCACGTGGCCTCAGGCTAGTCTCCATGCATTCTAATCTAGTGTATCCCCCGATGTCTATCCCTTGGTTATGCCCTTGGTAGGCGAGCTAGCCCAACCGACTAGGGATAACCCTTATCTCCCTCACTAACGGTTACCACAACATGCATATGAAGTTACATTGGACCAAGATCTGGGGCTCATCCATATCCAACTTTCATGCCAGTGGTTATGGAACAAGGTCATGTGTAAGTGTTGTGACCGGGGGCTAAGGCCTAGCCCCGACCCTAACCTACACCGAATAGCGCTCCACACAAAATTAAATATAAGTTTAATGCTATGGACAAGGAATATGTGCGGATGGGCTGACTAGCTTGGCCAGGCCAAATCTCTTGCCCCCTGCCTGGAGGTTGCGGGTTCAAACCTCGTAGAGTCTAACTTTTGCAATAAAACATTTAAC
Organism: Picea abies; assembly: GCA_900067695.1. Classification (NCBI taxonomy): domain Eukaryota; kingdom Viridiplantae; phylum Streptophyta; class Pinopsida; order Pinales; family Pinaceae; genus Picea; species Picea abies. The sequence goes on from CBVK0100462131.1 coordinate 11,905, forward strand.
TAATGAATGGGTTCCATGTGGTAGCGCATGTTTGGGCCATGTCAATGTACAGTCAGCTACCATGTGTCACCTCCAGGTGTTTCCATGGAAGCATGACGACGTCATCATGACATCATGATGATGTCATCGTTGACTTTTTTCCTGTTGAATGTTGACTTTTTTCCTGTTTGGAAAAATGAACAGATCGTGATATATGGAGTATATGACATATGTTTGATCTTGTTCAAGTTGCATTGGGTTCGTATTGATGAGGCCTACGCACATGTCTGTTTTGAAGCCATTCTGAGAACTTTGATTTTTAGGCCTTCCTGGACCCATTTTGGTCCCTAGATCCAATTCTGAATCAAAGGGGGAGAGAGGGGGGGGGG
>CBVK0100462132.1:0-12272 GCA_900067695.1 Picea abies
CTCTTCCGATCTCACGTTTCAGATGGGTACCCGGGAAAATAGTTTTGGTATTTTTTATATAGTGTAGGTTAAAATTTAGTTTTAGAGCATTATAGGTGGGCGTTTTGACATAGCATGGCCCAACCTAGTGGTTGGGTACATTACATAGGAGCAAGGAATTTTCTCAATACACTGCTATAACATTTAAATAATTTTGATTAAATAAAATAAAAAGAAACATACATGCACCTACCTAAGGGGGGGCATGATATATGCAACAAGTATATAACATCCTATGAAGCAGGGGATATAATATGGTCCTATAAATTCTCTTCTAGAAATTAAAATGTGTCACTTGTATTATGTAGTACAATGTGGAACTTGTAGATTGTAAAATCATGAGTTGTAAAGTGATATTTGGAACATCCTTCTAATGGAGAAAGAAATGATGGAAAGATTTATTCAAGAGAAACTAATACTTAGAAATGAACTTTGTTTTTTTATTTTCAAACCTTGTATTCTAGTAAGTTGGTTTTCAAACAAGATATTTTTATTTTCACCCAGAAGGTTTTCACAGTCAGAAATTATTATGCCCAAGGAATTCCTTCTAGCAAGATAATTTTAAATCACTCCAAGTTCTGATGGCACCTAAGACAGGTATTCACCATCAAATTTAATTTGATGAAATGGATAGGACAATGAGGTAACTCAACATTGTTAGTGATATGAGTAACTTATTGCATGGTTTAGAGGTGGGTGGAGAAGGAAGTAGGAACTGATGAGGATGATTTTGACTTGGTAATAATGGTCACACAAAATTGGAAAGAGAAAATGACATGGGCATACCATGATGCTACCTAATGAGTGCAATGAATAATAGATATCCCATAAGGATTTATATATAAAAATGGTATTGTGGATGTAGAAATGGGAAATGAAATATCTTTAACATTTGTATTCACATCAATTCTTCATTTATGTTGATTATTATCCACCTAAAAAGACTTTCGTGTTGGAACTCTTCCATAGAAAATCCTTTGAACTTAAAAAATGATTCATTCAACATCACATGATATTACTCTTTAGTTTATTGTATTTTCGTATGGAATTCCCTCATTCATAATAATTTCTTCTATGAATTCATTCATTCATGGATTCACCTTCTTGATACTTATAGGACCTGCAAAAACAACTAGTGCTTATCTGAAATAAAACATGAGATGATGGAAGAAGAGAGGTGATTGGGATTTTTATTTCCAATAAATACACAAAAAAATAACAAATAGTGCATACAAAACAAATACAAGGAAATGTAAACAATGAAAAATTCATTTTTTTACCTGTTGAGGAGTGGTGACCATCCTAGACTACCCAACAGTATTTTATGGATAAAATCTTTGTTTGATGTTTTATTAGAGTGATTATAAATCCATATGAAATTATATTCATATTTGTATATCCATTATAAATGGTTTTCCAACTTTCCATAAAATGATATGCCAAATATTCTAAGGAACAACCTGCATGATAGATTTATTTAAAAATTCCTACCTAGACCAACAATTACCATTTTTAGAATACTTTTTTCATTTGATTAAGGATAGACATTATTAAAATTGGATATGAAATTATATTCATTTATTTATATCCAATAGAAACATTTTTTTAAATTCAATTATAATCATATGTCAAATTTGATGAGGAAAATTCTGCAGGGGAGAGTTGTTTTGATTTCCAATTTAGACCAACAATGACTCTTTTTAGTACAATTTTATTTACCTAAGGTTCGATTAAAATGATTCTAGTGGAATATGTAATTATATTCATTTGGATATACCCACTATAAACAACTTTTACAAATACTTTGATTTGATATCTCAAAATTATTGATGAACGGTCTAGGAGCTAGAGTTTAACAATATCATTTTAAGGATAGTACAATCTACATTAAAAAAATATCTCATGAAATATGATTTGTTCCATCACAATTTGATTGTTTCTATAAGTTTCATCTCCCATAGAAAGTATATTGCACTCTCGTTTATACATAAACTTTCTTGAAATACAAATTAAATGCAGGTCCACAAATTTCTCATGTGGTTAGAACCATTTGCTAATCATTAGAAATTAAAAATAAGCTCATAAATAACTCCAAGATCTTTGATAACAACTCAAAACTAATATTATCAATAATTCCAATATTCTTTTTATATATAATATAATTGACTGGTGATCCAAAATCCACGGTATATCTTTGGTGGTTGAAGAGGAATTTGAATTGTTGACCGTACATATTTGGAGCAAGAGCTAATAACTGTAGAAGTGGTAAATTATTGATATCTCTTGTTGAACATATTGTAATGATGTCAATTATTGTATTGACTACAAGAGTAAAGAAGTATAATATAGAATAATATATGGTTGAAAGAACATCACATAATCAATGGTTGACAAAACACTGCATTGTTTGCAGACTAGCGTAGTGATAGAACAACACAATATTCGATGGAACAACATAGTGTTTAATAGAACATAATAGTAAGAATTCTATTCAATAACAAGTCAATGGCTTTGTAGTTTATCCAAGTTACACAGTTGATCATGACCATCAACTATAATTCCCAGAGTCTCTGTTTGTATTTTAATACTGCATTGACGAGATTAGACCTATATCCATATCGATGACCAACATCAACATCCATTCAGAATATGAAGAATCAACACAAAGGATTTCAGAGTTAAGCCTTTGGAGTCAAGAGGATCCAACAATGAAAAATACTCCAACAAAGGCAGAGCGATGAACGATGAAGATTTATTCAGAGTAAGAAGTTGATGCTAGGATTAAGACACATGTCATTGGATAGTTCTAATAATTTGGGGTAATATTGAAGGATACTTCGACAAAGATGACCAATGGTCCATATGAGTTTGGAGTAGCTAGGAGAATGGCTATGAAAGTGACACATGGAATAACTATATTATCCTTCAGAGTGATCAATTTGAAGTCCATTTTAGCGAGTTTGCTACAACACTTTGATAGAAATAGGATCGAAGAATATTCCTCTTAGATATCGTGCATTTGGCATTAATAAGAAATGGGGAAGTTCCACCACTCTGAATCCAGGAAATCAAAGAATATTCAGTGACAATTAGAAAGAGATATGTGGTAGCTGACATAGACCAGGACATGTGGCATCAATGAATGAGAAGTGAACACATGGAATATATGTACAAGTATCTGATGAAGACTTGGCACAGTGGAAACAAAGGATAATGACCATAGATATTGATCGATTGACAGTGGACGTTGTTCGGTCATTTGGAGTTTGAAAAGGTCATGCAATATAGCCCATAAGAGTCTGAGTGTTGGAGTGTTGTAATTTTCAGGTATCAAGACACTTTGAAAATAAAACTTTGATGGCTTTGAGAAGAATTAATCCTCGATACTAGTAAGTGTTTTGAAACAACGAAAGGTCACCTGAAACTTATCCTTAGACTCAATCACTTGGGTTGTTAGTGCCTGGGTGTTTCAGAGCCCGATATCAAGGAAACGATCAATGGACAAGATCAAGTCAAGACCAGATCTAACGATGGATGTGTATTGAGGATCTGGGTGTTTAACAATTTTGGTGATCATGGTCACAGATTGATCATCGAAATTAAATGGAAACCTTGATCGAACGGTGGATGATGTTTTAGGTCCAGGAGGTTTGATAGGAACCCCAATTGTCCCAATAAACACAATCCCATATTGATGGATAAGATAAAATGAAAAATTATTGGACAGATGATGAGCATCAAAAATGTGTTATGAGTAGGACGTATGAAATTAAAGTGTTAGGGCCCGTTTTTAGGAAGACGCAAAGGAAATTGAATTTGACTTGATGAACACGAATTCGTATGTGGAAAAATGGTTGAGTACATGAGCTCTATAAATAATGATCCCTTGGTTGAGCTAATGTGAGAGAGTGGGGTGGAATTAAGTGTATCTGACATAGCGATGAATCAGAGAAGAGTTCATATCTAATGAACTTTGTGAAGAAGAAGAGTGAATATTTTGTGAAGAGATTTATTGTGGTTTATGATCAATGTCAGGTAGAATTGTTTTGAAATAAATTTTCAAATCATCTAGGTTGGTTCTGAGAGAGGATCGGTTTCCTTTTTACAGGTTGGTGTCCATATCCAAGTCGGTTCTTGGTGTGTAGGTTGCTTCCTGTAGAGGATTGGTGTCCTCACAGAAAATTATTTGTCCACAAATTGACATTTATCTATAAAACACCTTCAAGAGCTTTACTTCTCCATATGTAATGTGTATATTATGATGAGTACATTTATTATACAAATTCTTGATAAATGATAATATGCTTAAATCAATGTAAAACAAAAGAGTTAAAAGTGTGCAGTATTGATTCACCACCCCCCTCTCAATACTATTAATATTCCAACAATTGGAATCAGAGTGGGTTCCTTCAACAATAGTATGACCAATGGAAGGTAGATCCTAGTAGGTCACATGGATAAATAGGAAACATTATCTTTGATCCAATCTCTATACTTTGATGGAACAAATTATGCCTTCTGGAAAATCAGAATGAGGGTGTATTTTCAATCATTGGGGTATGATGTCTAAGAATCAGTTAAGAATGGTTATGAAACCCTAGAAAATATGCTCTTTGATATAGGTGCAAAGAATCTCAGTGACAACAATGCAAAGGACTTGAATGTAGTTTTGTAAGGGTTATCAAACTCATAATTCACCAAAGTTATGCATTGTAAATCAGCAAAGGAGATGTGGGATAAACTACAAAGCACCCATGAACCAGATGGTAAATTCAAGCCAGCAAAGCTACAAATTCATAGGAGTAAATTGGAAATCCTGAATATGAATGAAGAAGAAAAAATTGTAGAATACATTTTACATTTAGATGAAATTGTAAACATCATTAGAGGTTTGGGGGAAATGATTGATGAGAAATTCATTGTGCAGAAAGTACTTAGGTCACTTCCTATGAGATTCAATCTTAAGATATCAACTCTTGAATATAGAAAAGAATTGGGCAAGATGATAATAGATGGATTGCATGGAATTATTAAAGCCTATGAGATGTGAATATGACAAGAAGAAGTACCTAAAAAAGAAGTAGCATTAAAATCCTCAAAGAATACCAGCAAAAGAAAGAAAGATCAAGTGATAGCTCAAATGACAATTTTGATGTAGAAGAAGCCAACTTTGTGAGAAGGCTCCAAAGAGGAACCATAAAATATAAGGGCAAGATTCCTTTTAAATGTTTTAATTGTGGTGAATTAGGACACTTTGCTGTGAAATTCCCTCATAATAAAACTAGGGACAAAAAATACAAGGATAATTTTAACTCCTACAAAAGAAGAAAGGGTAAAACTGAAAGAAAAAAATACTTCTAGAAGAAAAAGAAGAATCTCTATTCCAAAGAGGAGGAATACTCATATTTTCAAAGTGATGAATAAATTAAAGGAGATTTTCTATTCATGGCTCAAGAAACAGAGTCCAATGAAGATGAAGTCAATAATTGTGTCCTGAAGATTGGAGAAAATGAAGATGCGGACATTGATCTTGAAGTAGAATTATTATATGCCCTATATGAAATAAAAATGATCAGAAGAAAGAATAGACAATTGAAGGAAGAATTGCCACACAATTCTAATTTGGTTTCTCAACTAGAAGAACAAAAGACAAATGAAGAGGAATTAATGAGTCAACTACATAAAAAAGAAAAATATTGTGAGAAATGTGAAAAGGCAAATGCTTCCTTAACGAAGGAATCAATATATTTGTATTTTAGTTGAGCAATAATAAAATATTTGAGAATCCCGCAGGGGTGTAGACCGATTGGCAAGTCTGTGTAAATGGCAGGAACTATGTAAAATGGAGGTCTCAAGGTCGATTCTTACCCCGCTTTACCCAGAGGGCGTGCTTGCGGGATGTGCGTTTCTCCCCAGGGGTTATAAGGCAGCCGGCAGGATTCGACCCCATGTCACGCGAGTACGATACTACCGTTGTTACTGATTCCCCTGAGCAAAAAATAAAAAATAAAATATTTGAGAAAATTTCCATGATTATAGATAATATGCTCAGTAACCAAGGATCACCATTCGATAGAACTGGACTTCGATACAATCCCAACATCATGTTACATAAAATCAAGGAAGAAGCCAGGACTTATGCTATGGCCCTGATTAATCCCATTGCAAGTAATAAAGAAAACCAAGAACAACAGAAGCCAATTGTTCCTCATAGAAAGGATGAATTCATAAAGGTGATGACACCAAGAAGACTGACTATGAATATGTATGAATATCTCTTTCTAGGTAATTGTTTTTCGTGCAACAATTTTGGACATAAGGAAATAGAGTACAGAGGATATCCAAGAAATGACCAAAGAGGAATTGCATGCATGTTCAATGCTTCAATAAATAGTTATGTTAACAACAAAATAAAAAATATTGTTCATAACATAAACATGAACTCGTTTGGTCCACTATTTAACTACAATATGGAATGTTATAAATTCCATAATTTTGGCCATAAATCTTAGGATTGCAATATTTGGACGCGGGTCTCTATTGAGAAATATATTGTTGACAACAATACTACCAAAGAATGGAGGAAGAAACAAGAGAAGACCTCTTAGGAAGAATGTGATTTAGCAATTCTTGCTCAAGACAAAAAGAGTTATCGGTACATAGATAGTGGGTGCGCAAAGCATATGGCTAGTGATAAGAACATTTTTATTAATCTAAAGAGAGAAAATGAAGGAAGTGTTTAATTTGGAGATAATAAATCTACCAAGATAATTGGGAAAGCTAAAGTTAGTCTTGGAAGTCAGGAGGCCATGACAGAAAATGCTTTCCTAGTTGAAGACTTAAAGCATGACCTTCTAAGTGTCATTCCACTATGTAACCAAGGACACACGCTCCCATTTAATTCAGAGGAATGGAGAATAATAAAATAATACACTGGAAAGTTGGTAGCAACAACAATCAAAACTCCAAACTATGTATACATTCTATAAAAAATTGGAAGATAATTTTGTTGTGTAGGAAAGATAGATGAAATATTGTTATGGCATAAGAGAATGGGACATTTTAGTTTTGAAAACTTAGTTTAGATCAGTAATCACCAATCAGTAAGAGGCATTCCAAATATGATCAAGCCCACAATTATAATCTGTAAGCATTTTCAACATGGGAAACAAACTAGAGTGAGATTTAGAACCAAGGAATATTCAACATCAAGACCATTGGAACTCATCTACATTGATCTATGTGGGAAAACCAAATCGAAAAGTATGCAAGGTAATCATTAATTCATGCCTCTCATTTATGATTACACAAGAATGACTTGGGCAACCTTTCTCAAGAATAAATCAAAATACTTTGTGAAGTTTAAATCTTTCAAAGCATTAGCTAAAAACAAAACACATTTGAAGATCAAATGTATAAGATCGAATAATGGAGGAGAATTCACCTAAATTGAGTTAAATGAATTATGTGAATATCATGGGATAAAAAGACACTTCTCAGTCACAATAACTCCTAAAAAAAATAGAGTTGCTGAAAGGAAAAATAGGATTGTACAAGAAATAGCCAAAATTATGTTAAGTCAAGATAAATTGTCATATATATTTTGGAGAGATGCAGTCCACACAAAAATCTATATTTTGAAAAGAGAATAGCTTTGAGCTAGCAGTGGAAAACATCCATATAAATTGTGGAAGCGAAGGACAAAAAATCTCAAACACCTTAAGTTTTTTGGAATAAAATGCTACATAAAAAGAGATGATGAAAATCTTGGCAAGTTTGACTCCAGAAGTGATGAAGGTATTTTCCTTGGGTATTCCTCTCAAAAACAATCTTACAGATGTTTAAATATGAGATTAGATGAAATTTTTGAAAGTGAAAGTGTAAGAGTGGATGATGAAAATATTGGAAGGAATAAGATGCAAACAAATGACCAGCCAACAACTACAAGATATAGTTAAGAAGAGAAATATAATTAGGAAGATAATATAAAAGAAGAAGAAGAAGAAGAGAAAGATAACAAGGAAGAAAATGTAGAAGAAGTGAAAGACAATGAGGAAGATAATGTAAAATAATAAGAAGAGGAATCTCCTAGACAAGACACAAAGAATCCCCTGAGGTATGTTCAAAAGAACCACCCTAAAGAAATGATTCTTTGAGAGAACAACAAAGGTGTACAAACAAGAAGAGAATTTATAAAATCACTAGAACATGCAATTTTTTCTTTGTTGTCAAAATTGGAACCCAAGAACTTCAAGGAATCTTGCAAAGACAAACACTGGGTTAATGCTATTAATGAAGAATTATAACAAATTAAGAAAAACAAAACTTGGGAGCTAGTTCCAAGACGAAAAGACAAGAACGTGATTGACACCAAGTGGGTTTTTAGGAGCAAATTGAATCAAGATGTAAAAGTAGTGATAAATAAGGAAATGCTTGTATGTAAAGGATATGATCAAGTTGAAGGCATCAATTTTGAAGAACCATTTTCACCTATTTCAATGTTAGAAGCCATTATGATGTTAGAGTATCAAATTCTATCAAATGAATGTTAAATATACATCTCTAAATGGAAATTTGGAAGAAGAAGTATTTGTTCAACAAACTGAGGGATTTAAGCTAATAGACAATCAAGATTATGTGTGAAAATTGAAGAAAACCCTCGATGGTCTAAAGCAAACACCTAAAGCCTGATATTCAAGGATTCATAAGTATCTACAACATTAAGGTTTCAAGAGAGGAACTGCATAAAGTAATACTTACATCAAAGAATAAAATGGAAATATAATTATCATTGTGGTTTATGTAGATTATATCATGTTCGGAAGCGACTTTGATTATATGATTCAAAGGTTCTCAAAGAACATGAAAAACGAATTTAAGATGTCCATGATGGGTGAGTCATCCTTTTTTATAGGTCTTCAAATCTCTCAGTCAAATAAAGGTATATACATTTCTCAAACAAAGTACATTAAGTAGATTTTAAATAAATTCAGTATGGAATATTGCAACATGTTAGTACTCCCATGATTACATGCTACAAGCTGAGTAAGGATGATGCATCAACATAAGAAGATCATACCATGTATAGATAAATGATTGCTATCCTTTTATATGTAACTGCATCAAGGCCTGATGTTATGAAAGTTGTTGTATTGGTTGTAATATTTCAGTATGCACCAAAATAATTGCATGTGATGGAAATCAAGAGAATTATCAGATACTTGAAGGGAACAATAAATTTCGAACTTTGGTATCCAAAAGGAGAGAATTTTACTCTAACAACATACAATGTTGTAGATTGGGTAGGCAGTATTGATGATCATAAAAGAACAAGTGGTGGAGTATTCATTTTGGGTAGTTTTTTAGTATCATGTTTAAGGAAGAAACAGTATTCAATCTCCTTATCCATGGAAAAATCAGAATACATTGCAGTAGCATCTTGTTGCACACAAATCCTTTGGATGAAGCAAGAAATACAAAATATTATGGTAGAATCAAAGAAACGAATTTCTATACTATGTGACAATACCAATGCCATACATATTTCCAAGAACCCAATAATGCACTCAAAGACAAAACATATCCCAATCAAATATCATTTTCTGAGGGAAAAAGTGAATGATAAGACTATCAAGTTGGAGTATGTTCCTACCAAGGAACAAATTGACGATATGTTTACCAAAACCCTACCTAGAGATACATTTGATTATCTCAGATAGAAGATGGGATTCATTCCTATTTCCCAGTGAAAGCTTCATATGAAAGTTGTTAGGATCTTAGAAAAACCAAAATATTAAGGGCAGGGTACATATGGTTGTGCATTGCAAATAAAAATGAAGAGTACCACATTAGAGGGAGCACTATGAAGACAACAAGATCACTAGCTAAAATAAATAAATTACAAAATACATAAACCCTTTTCAATTGATGTCAAAGGGGTAGAGAAATGAGATAGTAGGAGAAGAGAGGAATAAAGGAAGAAAATCACTCAACAACACAGTGATATCAGGATCATCTCAACATTAGAGTTTTCATCACTGAAAAAGGGGGAGATTGTTGAACATATTTTCATTGATGTCAATGATTGTGTTGAGTGTAGGGGTAAATAAGTAGAATAGCACGGAATCTCTGGTTGATAGGACAACACAAAATCGATGGTTGATAGAATAACACAGTGTTTGCATACTAGCACAGTGATAGAAAAACATATTATTTTATGGCATAGCATAGTGTTTAATATAACATCGCAGTAAAATTTCTATTGAAGAAAAAATAGATGACTCTAAATTCTATCAAAGTTACACAATTGATTGTGACCATCAACTATAATTCTCAGAGTCTCCATTTTTATGTAAATAATGGACGAATGAGATTATACCTCTATCTAGATCAATGACCAACATCAACTTCCATTCAGAATCTAAAGCATAAACACAAAGGATTTTAGAGTTAAGCCTTTGGATTCAATAGGATCCAACAATGAAGAATAATCCCAAAAAGGGAGAGGGACGAATGATGGATATTTATTCAGAGTAAGAAGTCGATGCCAGGATGAAAGAACATGTCAGTATATAGTGCTAAGCATTTGGGGTAAGATCTAAGGATAATTTGATGAATTTGACCAACGATCCATATGATTTTGGAGTAGTGAGGACAACAACTACGAAAGTGACACATGGTGTCACCATATTAGCCTTCAGAGTGAGGACTTCATATTCTAGTTTAGGGATATTTCTACAACACTCTGATAGAGATAGGATTGAATAATATTTTGCTTCTATACCATGCATTCAGCGTTAATAAGAACCAAGGAAGTTCCACCGCATCGAAGCTAGGAAATCGAAGAATATTGTGTGACAATTAGAAAGAGACATGTAGCAGCTGAAAAAGACCAGGAAAGATGGAATCAATGAATGAGAAGTGGACATGTGTAAGATAAATACAAGTCTCCAATGAAGACTTGGCGTAGTGGAAATGAAGGATAACGACCGTAGATATTGAGTGGTCGACGGTGGAGTTTTTTTGGTCATTAGGAGTTTGAAAAAGTCATGCAGTATATCCCATCAGAGACTGACTATCGGAGTGCTGTAAGTATTAGTTATCAAGACACTTCAAAAATAAAATTTTGATGGATTTGAGAAGAATTAAGCCTCGATACTAGTAAGCATTTGGTCACAATGAAAGGTCACCCAGAACCTATCCTTAGAATCAATCACTTTGGTTGTTAGTGCCCAGGTGTTTTGAAGCCTGATATCAAGGAAATGGTCAATGTACGAGATCAATTCAAGACCATATCTAACATTGGAATTGTATTGAGGATCCAAGTGTCTGACAAGGTTGGTGGTATCGATCACATATCGATGCTGGAAATTAAATGAAAACTCTGATCGGATGGGGGACGAGTATTAAATTATCGGGCGTCTGATAGGAATTATAATTATCCCAATAAATGTGATCTTAGATCGACAGATGAGATCAAATTAAAAACGATTAGATGGTTTTTAAGAATTTAAATTGTGTTGTGAGAAGATCACATGAAATGAAAGTGTTAAGGACTGATTTTGAGGAATATGCAAAGGGAATTGAAGTTGACTTGATGAACATGACTTCGTATGTGGAAAAATGGTTGAATACATGATCTCTATGAATAATAATCCTTTGGTTGAGATAGTGTGAGAGAATTGGGTGGAATTAAGTGGATATGACATAGCGAGGAAGCAGAGCATAGTTCATATCTAACGAATAGTGAAGAAGAAAATTGAATATTATGTGAAGTGATTTACTGTGGTTTACAATCGATTTCAATAAGAATTGTTTTGAAATATATTTTCAGATCATCCAGGTTGGTGCCTATAGAGGATCGGTGTCCTTTTTCCAGGTTGGTGCTTGATGTGTAGGTTGGTTCCTATAGAGGATCGATGTCCTTTTTATTTGAAGTTTGGTGCCTATCTCTAGGTTGGATCTTGGTGTGTAGGTTGTGTTAGCACTTTGTAATTTTCCCAAGGCTGAAGAGGCAGTCACAGAGGCAACATCAAAACCACTTCGAGTCTTGGATCTAGGCCTCTAAGACTCAGAGAGGGATCTCTCTGTCTGATATAGATTTGTTTGAAGAGAATATTAGGCTAGTTATGAAGAACATGGGTTTGCTCTTGGGGTTTTCTGGTTGAGACAAAAAAAGAAGACCATTGGGCTATGGGGTCTGTGACCAGTTTGAAATTGAACACAGGTCTATA
>CBVK0100462133.1:0-12272 GCA_900067695.1 Picea abies
CTAAATTTCGATGGATATTCAATGTCAAAAACAATTTGTAACTGTTGACTAGTTTAGACTTGATGAATGGGTTGGGTGGTTGACAAGGCCATGACTCCCCTAGTAGTCTTCCTCTTGTGTCTCATCGACCTTTTGTGTGGTTTGTGGGTATAGTCTCCCTGTCATTATTCGACTCCTAGTGCGTCGGAGTTTTCTAGAGTCCTTGGTCCAGATAGGATGTGTTGCGCCAATGTTATTAATGCGTCTATCATTAGGGGATGACATGATTCCTGATGAGGGGATCATGGCGCACCCTATTTGGATAGCAAGGAATGATAACTTGGTCAGAGTCGGTGCCTTCCATGTGAGTGTTGTTGAGCGTTGTAAGTTTGTTTTTGCGTATGGGTTGAACGCCTTCATGTGTTTGGTTCACGCGCCTTGAGTTTCTAGTCTTTGTACATTAATTTTATTGTGTCGGGAAGGGGATTTTGTCCCTTGGCTTGTAGGAGGGGTCCTGTTGTGTCATGCGAGTAGTTATTTCTCCTTGTCTTAACACATGTTTTTCCCTTTTTCTCCTTGTCTTAACACATGTTTCACCCTTTTTCTCCTTGTCTTAACACATGCTTTTCCCTGTTTCTCATGTACTAGAGCATTGAGTCATAGTTTCATGTTGTCAAGATTGCATGCTTACGTTCGTCATCAGTGGTGAGGTAAATTTTTTTCGTCGTCACCTTCTTTTCCTAAAAAAAATAAAATAAAAAAAATTGCACTTTTGCTTCGCTTGTAGTTGTAACAAAGGGGCCGTTACAAACCCCCTTTCACTCCACATAGTCCCTCATTCCTTCCCACTTCCCTCCAAGGCTCCAGTGCATATGGTTGACTAGAAAACCTCCCATCTACTCCAGGAATGATCACAATGTCCCTCACAAAGCTCTTGAGTCATATTCTCAACATAAAAACATTTCACACGCTTACAACCTGATTTACAACCAAACTTGTCTCTTTCTCAACATAAAACATAGCACAAAAATGGTTTTGTTCAATCCCAGCATGGTTGGTTCTCTTCCCAACATGCATCCCTTTCTTATTTTCCAAAATATGCAAGTAAAAGCTCCTGTCCGTGAAAAAATGTGATTGCCACAAAAAACTGCCCCCTTGGCCATATGGATTTCCTCTCCTTGTTTGCTTTGTTGATTGGAATTACACTCTTCGCCAAGTTTATTGTACTCATTCCCATTCTCTCCAATAAATATTGGGTGTGACTCCTCACACTCACCCTCTTACATGATTTTAATGATTGGATTTAGGAACACTCAACAGAAAATAAAAGGTTTACACAGTAATAATAATTCAGGAATGTGGGTTGGATTAATACCCATGAATAATTCTCCATTGGAATTACCTCTCTTGTGGAATCATATCCCCCTATTTTTCTTCATCCCTCTTGTATCCCAGACATCAATTGCTATTTTTAATAATTGTTTCCATGCACATAATATACCATTCAACCTTCAACCACATTAAACCAATACAATTTCCTCACCTCAACAAATAAGCTCACCAGCCTAAATTACATTTGTACAATTACATTATAATTCATGGGGATTAAAAATATGGATGTTACACTCCAAGTGAGGAATTTAAAGATGTCAAATATGATGATAAATAATTCCAATTGGGGATTTTAAAAGCACTGACGATGATGATGATGATGATGATGATGATGATGATGATGATGATGATTTTCCTTATAGTGGGGATTTTAAAGTAATTTATGATGATTATGATGATTCTCGAGACTTTCCTCCAAGTTGGGAATTTAAAGGCACCTATAATGATGCTCATTATTTTCATCCAAGTGGAAATTTTAAAGGAACCAATGATTATATTATTGATTATGAATACCTTCGACCAAGTGGGGAATTTAATGGCACTGATGGTGTTTATGATGATAATGATTTTCCTCCAAGCTAAATCATTCTATTGCAAATCCAATGGAATTGGTGAGTATGGTGATGATTTTCCTATTTAGTTGCTAATATTAATAATAAATATGATAGTATGAGTTTTATAAGTACATGGGTTCAAAAACAAAAAAAAAATCTAACATTTAAAAATGTAATAAAAACATAAAGTTAAATAGATGTCAATATCCAATGGAATTGGTGAGTATGGTGATGATTTTCCTATTTAGTTTCTAATATTAATAATAAATATGATAGTATGAGTTTTATAAGTACATGGGTTCAAAAAAAATAAAAAATCTAACATTTAAAACTGTAATAAAAACATAAAGTTAAATAGATGTCAATACTCTTTGATCCTTCTATTTCACTCCCACCATGATCAATCTTAAAGAATATAGTATATTTAAATTAACAAATGAATAATTTCAAGTATATAAAATATCAAAAATAAACACACAATTAACAATTAATTACATTGGACATCGATTAAAAATATTCCACCATTATTTCATCACCCTTCTTTGCTCTATCATGAAAACTAGTGTTAACTTTTCAAAGTGTGTAATTGTGCAAGTTGCATCAATTCAAGTTGTGCATATTTCATCAAAGTCACATGTGCATGTGTACACAAACATATTCATATAACTATTGCTACCTTCATAGCCAACTTCTAGACAATTTACCAATAATAATATCATATACCTAGGACAACCATTTAGAATATGACATTATCATTTATTCATTATTTACACTTATTAACAAGTTAATTTGTCAAATGTCATATACATAAAATTGTCTAACTATTGTAAAATATAACTATATGTAATAGAATTATAAATATAAACTATTGTACAAAATTCTTTATTTTACAAATATAAACTCTTGTTGTGAATTCTTAGTAATTTTGTACCTTGAACCTAAGGACAATTTAATAATTGCACTTGCATAAGATACATTAACCATAATTATATCATATCTATTGGACATGGTGCTATGGTGTTGACATTCATGTCAAAGGGGGACAATATGGTCAATATTGGACAAAGTGTATGATGTTGGCATTGATGGAAAGAGGATAAATATGGCCAAAAAGAAGCTCATTAATGTTTATGTATTCATATCAGTATCCTAGCAATTGTTTTTGTTGAATTATGTTACTGGCATCCATTCACAAAAGAAGCAATTGAATAGAAGTGAAGGGCTTGTTCAATCCATGAAGATACCATTGGAATACCTTTACAATGGAACCTCAAAAATAAGTTATCGTGCTCTAAATACAAGAAGAAAGGGTCAAATTTGGTGCTTCAATAGAATACAATAGGTGTCAAGGATCTGGTATAAAATTATTAGCAAGGGGTATGCTTCACAGATCCTTCATTACTTAGTCCTTGAAGAATCTTGTTATAAAAGTTATAGATTATTGTCATTTATTCTCAAGTGAATGAAAGCAAGGACAAAAGATCATCTCTCAAGGAATATAAGATCTTTTATGAGAATTTCCTCCAAGAAGGTATGAAAAAATCATCTGAAATCTCGTTGTGATTGTTAGATTACTAGATCAAAGTCTCATAAATTGTCGGATCATGCTACAGGATTGGTGATGCAAATCGTTGCAACTCCATGCTACAAGATTAATGTTGCAACTCGCTACAACTCCCATGCTGCAACTCCATGCTACAATATTATTGTTGCAACTCTTATGTTGCAACTCCACGCTGGAGAATGAGTGTTTTAACTCCACACTACAAGATAGGAAGTGCAAATTTGACCAAAGTGAACACAGACGTGGAAGCGAAAATGTCATTTAAAATACACTCTTAGAATTTTCGAGTCCACTATGTTAGCTTGTTGATAAAGGAGGAATGTGGATCAATGACCAAATCTCTGTTGCTGAAGTGGATGCTTCATTTGGAAAGTTTAAAAGGTGGCTGCAACAGTAATCTGGGCAAGTTTCCTTCAAAGAGCCTCATGTACCATCCACCTCACACATTGTATGGGAAAATATCTCCCTAGTCGGCTAATTGGACAGTTTTTGCACAAAACCCATGTCGTATAATCTTAAAATACATTTCCATCACTCCATAATCTATGTATAAAAATAATTGTCTGATTTGGACACCTTTTTAAATTAAAATCAATTAATAATCAAAAAAATCAACATTTGTGTTAATTAAATGAAGAGGTGCAATGTTTTATTATTAAAAAGACACATTGGTTCATTTCCTCTTTTACAAAAGGACACATTGTTTCAATATCATATACCTCTTGAGATATTATATAAATATAGAAAAATAGTAATAAGGGGAGTGCCTCTGTAGTCTACATCAGAAGATTGGAAGAAGGAGAAAATTCCAAGAAAGAAATTGTAAACATTTTTATGCAGTGAAGGTGGTAGGGAGGAGCTAATGAGGATTGCAGTCCTCCACAGATTAAATCATGTTTCAAAAGGGAGTGGGTGCTTCCTATAGTTGGTGCTATGAAACAAGGAGTTGGTGCTCTAAAACCAAGGGATTGGTCTCTCCTTGAGTTGGTTCTTAGAAGAGGAGATATTGGTGTCTCTCACACAATTGTATATTGTACTTGTTATTGTTATATTTAAATTTATGTATTCAATACATTCTTGTTGATCAATTGTTATGATTAATTAATTTGTTAATTAATTACTGACTAAAAGTTTAAAGGAAGAAGTAATATTGATTCACTCACCCCCCTAAGTGTTGGCCAATATTTCAACAATTGGTATCAGAGCAAGTGTCTTAACCACAATTTAACCACTGGAAGGTAGATTATGAAGAGATCAAATGGATCAACAAGAAGGAATGTCCTCCAATAGAGCACCATTGTTTAAAGGAAATGATTATGCTTTCTGGAGTATAAGAATGAAAATATATTTATTGGCCCTTGGTTGTGATGTCTGACAATATGTTGAAAATGGTTACACTACTCCATATACTCTAGCTACTAATACTGTTGCAAATATGGTCTGCAATGGAAATTCAAGAGTTGTTTATGTTATTCTTGGAGGATCAACAAATCCTATCTTTGTAAAAGTGATGCACTGTAAATCAACAAAGGAAATTTGGGATAAAATGAAGATCATCTATGAAGGATATGTAAAGGTCAGGAAAGCTAAGCTTCAAACACACCAAGGGAAGTTTGAGAGTCTAAAGATGAAAGAGGAAGAAAACATTGCAGAATATTTTCAAAGAGTGGATGAAATAGTCAATTCAATCGGAGCATTGGGAGAAAAGATAAAATAAAATATTATTGTCCAAAAGGTTTTGATATCATTACCAATGAGATATGATGCCAATGTATCTACCTTGGAATATAGAAAATACCTTGAAAACCTTACAATGGATGAACTTCATAGGATTATTATAGCATATGAAATGAGAATCGAGCAAGAAAAGTCATAAAAAAGGGAAACATCCTTCAAAGAATCAAAAGAAACAAGGAACCATCATCATGTTCCAAATGAAAATCACTTAGATATATCAGATGAATAAGAGGCCAACTTTATAAGAAAACTCAAGAAAGGGTCTGGAAAATACAAAGAGAAGTTACATTTCAAATGCTTTAACTGTGGAAAAATTGGACACTTCACTAACAAATGTCTTTGTTCCAAACAAGAAGATAATGAGGATGAAGAAGATTACAATAAGAAAGACCATAAAAAGGGAAAAAACAAAAACAAAAAGAAGAAGACCTTTTACACCAAATATGACAACAATTGATCTGAAGAAAGTGAATATGAAGAGTTTGAACATCTATTTATGGGTATAGAAACCAAAGATAATCTTTTTAAAATATTTTTGAGATTGAAGAAAACTCTGAGGATGAAGGAGAAGTAGACCTAGAAGCAAAACTATTATTACAGTTCAAATATTTGGTTCTATGATCCATATGGAAGGATCCATGATGGAAAATCATTTCTACATTTTCTAAGAATGTTTGGATGGTTGTATTGAATCAAAAACATTTTGATTTGATTGTTGTTGTAACTACTATAGATACTTTGGTGTAAGAAATTGAAGGATCGCTCTCATATATGCATATATAGGCCTTCCTATATAATGATTTTCTCTGTAATTTAATTTCATTAAACTTATGAATATATTGAATTGAAGCTTTGGGTGATACCTACAATTTGTTGTCTATTGTTTTCACAAAAAGATTGTGTATGGATTAATGTGTGCATTGTAGATTAAATACTTTGTTTCTACAATACAAATTGCAGCTTCAATCGATGTTGTCTATTTGATTTCACTGTTGTAAGAAAACAAACTCACTACGAGTTGGAAAGGGCTCGCCAACCTAGGATGCACATATAGTTTGTATTATATGTTACTAGTTTATTTTTTCATTTTAGTTTGATTCTAAAAAATAGAGGATTGGTTGTTCTCTCTAGTTAGAATCTCCATATATTTTTAATTGTTTTATCAACAATAAACTTATAGCTTGTTAAGACTTACTTTAGTTCTCATTTTATATATGCTTGATTATGATTCTCAGCTAGTTTGATATTTAATTCACTGTGTTTCTCTTAATCTAATGCAATCTCAAGGATTTTTTGTGTTACAATTATTGGGAATCTTTTAGCGATGAACACATCAATGTATAAGTACAAAAACACGTAGGTGGAAGAGAGTACTTCGATCCCTCATAAAGAGAAGCTCTTAATAGGATGATAATTGATTTTATTGTGATCTTTATTATTTCATTTTGAGTAAATGAATATGTCGAGATAAAGAATAAGAATCTATTGAAGTCATAATTGCACAAAGATAAATAACCTAGATGCAAAGCACAACACCACCAACAAAGACTCGTAATGCTTGACATAGGAATTTTCATCTTTAGTTTATGTGCTTGATTTAGTTTATAGATTTAATTCCTTACCTTTCTGAGCTAATAATTCTAGGATTAGGTGAGTCACATGTTGCAAAGAGTTCAATTCATGTTTTTTCTACTGATTTGAATGTTATCTTGAATGGTATTTTCCCTTTTCTATAGTAATCAAAATTCATTAAGTTTGAAAAGTTAATCATCTCTTGGAGTGCATTAACACTTAGTTATAAAGTGAAATATTGCAACACATGTCACTAATGAAACCCAAGATAATGAAATTCATCATTGTTCATAGGTTTGATTTATGGTTTTAAGTACTTTGATTCACTCAAGCATTGAAATCTTAAGTATTAATTGATTAAACGAGATCTCACAAGAAAACATATTTATGCATAGACCACACATCTTGAAATAGTATGCAGTTCCCTTGTTCATCTTGATATAAATCTTTGAATGTGATATTAAGGTGTCTGAGATTTACATTTGGTTTCTTTGAATTGGTTTCTGTGTGGTTGAATGCATATTTATTTTTATATTAACATCGTTAGTGATAGGTGAGATGATTTCATTTATTGCATTCCAAAGTGTGTTTTTTCGACATTAGTTGTTAGTATAGGCTAGAGTAGGCTCTCATCCTGCATTTCCTATGCTTGCATCTCGAAATCTATGAAAAGTTGGATTAATTATTTAATGTCAAGCATTTATGTATATAATTAAACCCACACACCCATAGTATCGACCCCAATCAAATAAGAAGCTCAAACACACTTGACTGCCCCACAACAATCAACTGCACCAACTCAACAACCTCATTCGATTGAGAGACCAACTGAAAAATAGTAGATTGAGAAACACAAGGAACTGAATGAGCTACTAATTGAACAAAAATGGACTAAGAGGTTGATAAAAAACAACTAACTTATTAGAAATCAACATAGTAACAAACTAAGAAACAAACTAAACCAGTTACCACAAGTCAACCTTTCATTTCCCTAAAACACCCCATCTAGACCATGTTCACAATTACCTATAATATCAATTCCATCAATACCCTATGCTCATAAAATAATAGGAAACAATAAATAGGGGTGGGGTGTGGGGCGACCAAAGGTCTTCATGAAGTTTTTCCCATAAGGAGACCCCAACAACAACCCTAAGGTGATTTTTGACCCAGATAATGAAATCGATAACGGGATGGTTGGATTATCTCATTAGTTTATTAAAGAAAGTACTAAACAGTGGAGAGTGTTCCTCAAAGGGACATAATCAATAATGATCATAAAATATAAAGAACAAATAATATGGAGAGAATGCATGAATACATTCGAAGATAAGGTGAGCATCAACACTGAAGAACCAACCACTAATACACTCGACTCCATGAACAATTTGGTCCAAGACTTGGTTGATCAATATCAGTAAATAAAAAAAGAAAAAAAAAAGATGCAAGGTTGACCAAATAGGCACTTTCTAAATGAACATAACAAATTTGAAGAGACAAAGTTAGATATGGAAGGGACAATCATGCATCCTTATAACTTGAATATAGTCCTCAATAATCCCATGTACTTTTCCACCACATGCAATCAATTGAAGGTCCAACCCACTATCATTGAATATCTTACAAATAGAATAAACACCATGCCTCACCCGTGCACCAATGATTCTATGACCAAGAAGATTCAATAGGAAAAAAAACTCAAAGTAGAACTATTAGCCTAGGAATGAGCACTAGAAGGATGGAAACATTTTGAAATTTGGATACAATGAATTGCACCACATATTCATCAACTTTGCACCAAGCTACCCATAGCCACCCATGCTCTAGAGAAGAAAATACCAGCTACTTCTCCACCTCAACTGATATTTTCCTTTTTCCCAATTATATCTATCACATAAATCACCACTTTTGAAGTCAGAGCTCTAATACCATCAATAGTAGCAGAGGATCTAGACTAGTCAGAAAATATTAGAACCAAATGTGAATCTAAAGCATCATCCAATCAACAAAAACCAACAATGGAATCAAGTCTAAAAGAACAAATATAATTAACTCAACAAGAACATCCAACAAAATCAGTTTCTACAGACTTAGTCTCTGCAACACCACCACCAAGCACTAAAGCACCATAATCATGAACACACTATTTTGTAAATTTTGGCACTTCATTTTTTTGTACTTTTCCAATCTCCCTCTTCTTCGAGACAAAGAAGTATTTGAGGATGGGGGAGATTTTGGTTGGCCAAGTTGACTAGTCAAATAGGAATAACAGTCAACCAAGGTAAATTTTTAGTTGACTATGTAGTTGAGCCAGTCAACCGTTGGGTTAAGTCTATCAACCACGGAAGTTAGGAACAATTGTAACTACCTACCAACTAAATCAATGTATAAATAGATATGATCGTGGATGTAACAAGAGGGAAATATTGCTTGATCCATTATAATAAAAAGTACCTATTTCTGCCTCCTTTACTACTTTTATCCTCTATCTCCTTCTATGTATGCATGCTTGTATATTACTCTATATTTCACTCTATATATTATGATATATTCCTTACTAGTAAATTCCTTATGTAATCTCTTAGATTACATCAAGTACTTCTCTTTCTTTAATGGGTTTAGTGGATACAATCAAATCCAAATTGCCTCCAAGGACTAAGATAAGACCACTTTTACTTGCCAATGGGAAACCTTTGCTTACCAAGTATTTCCCTTTGGTTTATAGCACACCTACTACACTTCAACGGGTTGTTATTGATATCTTTTCCAATTCAATTCATGATTTTATAGAAGTATACATGGATGATTTTATAGTTTATGGGAACACATTTGATGAATATTTGATTAAATTGGAGAAAGTGCTTAATTAATGTAAAGAAACCAACATATCTCTCAATCATGAAAAATGTCACATGTTACTGATTCAAGAGAAACCAACATATCTCTCAATCATGAAAAATGTCACATGTTACTGATTCAAGGGATAGTTCTTGGACACCATATTTATCCTACTAAAATAAAGGTGTATCCACCAAAAAAATGAGGTAGTATCCAATATTTTTGTTCCATAAACACAAAAATATGTTCACCATTTTTTAGGACATGTTAGTTACTATTTTTTCTTTATTGAAACTTTTACAAAAATTGCATATCCAATGATTTCTTTACTTTATAAAGATGCATATTTTCTTGGACTAACCAATGTCAATATACTTTTGAAGCCTTTATATAAAAATTATATATGGCATGGAAATGCTAGTTACTATTGTTTTTTTATTGAAAATTGTACAAAAATTACATCTACTATGTTTTCTTTTCTTTCTAAAGATGTAGAATTTTCTTGGACGAACTAGTGTGAATCTACTTTTGAAGCCTTGAAAGAAAAATTATATGTGGCATAAGTCTTAAGAGGAGTAAATTGGTCCTTTCCAAATGTTCATATTTCCATATTTGTTTTCAATATAGATATTGGGGAAATCCTTGGGTAGAAAGAAGAACAAAATCCCTATGCAATTACCTTATCAATAAAAATCCTACAAGGTCTGGAAAATTAAATTACACAATGATTGAAAATGAATTATATTAAATTACACAATGATTGAAAATGAATTATTTGTGACTGTGTATAATATTAATATGTTCAACACTATATTATTGTATATCATGTATGTGTACATGTTGATAATTACTAATGGTAGAATAACTAGGTGATTATTACTATTATAACAGTTTGACATCACCATAGTTCATAATCTTGGAAGGGATAACATTGTAATAGACTTCCTTTCCATACCTACCAATTATGGGGATGTCATTCATGCCAAAGATATTTTTCCTTATGAGCATATATTTGCATTATCTACTAACAATTTATTCTTTTCAAATATTGCTAACTATTTCGGTGAAGGGAAACTTCTATGACATATCTCATTGAACGAAAGAAAAAATATTATCAAACATAATGCAATGTATTCATGGGTCCAAGGTTACCTCTTTGGCATAAGACAAAACCTCATAATATTTTGTTTTGTTCGAGAGGATGAGATCTATTACATCCTAAAATCATGCCATGTGATATCCTCAAATTATTAGAAATTAAATTCCAAGTTGAATTTAAAAATACATTTTCATTTTTGGAAAATCTGAATTTAAGAATAAATTTCCATTTATGGAAAATCCAAATTTAGAATCTTGGATTTTGTAATTTTTATTTTATGACTGCTGGGAAAAGGTTTGACTTGCACAACTATCCCCTTTTGATGGACACATGTATGAGATAAACTTATTAATAAATTAAATGTTTTAAGACAAATGGAAGAGCCGGGTTAAAAATAATTGACTATGACTCCATGAATGGGGAACAAGTTTGAGTTAACTCATAGCTGATTTTTACAAGTGGAAGAATTTGAATTTAGCCACTAGCAGCCCCTAAAAATCAAGGATTTGTGAAGATGTGAATTTCCCAAGGAGGGAAAGGAATGGAAATACCTAGGCACAAGATATATACAACATATGTGGGAGGTTGGACATTGCTTAGTATGTTGGGATTGAGAACCGTTTTGTTGTTATGAGCACATCTAGTGTGAGGAAAAGAATTTTATGAACTGTTGAAGGTGACAGTGGCTGAGTGTAATTTGGTTTTCCCTTATGGAGTCATGGTCAGGCTAGTGGGTGATCAGGACAAGTGATCATGCTTGTTATGTTTCTATGGTTGGGTGGAACATGGTTGTTCCATTTGTTTTCCCAACATCAATTTTTTCAGATATGTATCTCAACTATGTAATCAATCTTTTTATGTTATGTTTTTGATGTTTTATTATGGATGTTGTATAGTTGATGCCATACTTTATAGTATTATATTCATAAGAAAAATTTGTTTAAGTGGACTGCATAGCCATATTAGTTTTGTGGTATTCCACTTTGTAATAATACCTATAGTGGTATGTTATTAAGGTTTAGTATATATTTATATGTATATATAAGTATAAAAATTGTGTATATGTGCGTATTGGCCATGATAGATCTATCTTTTCGATTGTGTAACATCCCGCTCTGGCACACTTACAAAACTTATTCTTTGAGGACACTTGCTCACGAGTGATCTGGATTTTTATGATGATAAAACGTTTTCCTTCATTATGATGCATTAAGTTAGATGACAGGATGTTTTTACTACTTGATGTAGACAGGTGTTGCTGACTCAGTTCCATTGAGTGTGCAAGGTTTCGGACCTTGAGGATGCAGGAGCATCGATGGAACTCCCTTGGACTCTGAATTGAGTCAAGGAGTGTGCTACTTGGGTTGATTTGCTACGGTGATACTGCTTTGTTTTGATGATATGATATTGATTTTATGATATGTTGTTCACATTTTGACATGATGGTTGATGATACAGGCTGACGATATCTTGCCGACCAGGCTTACATATGGAGTAAAGGGGCCACACATGATTTCTAGAGAGGATGAGGGAGAGG
>CBVK0100462134.1:0-12272 GCA_900067695.1 Picea abies
GATCATATGCCAAAGTTATGCCCCGGGGAAGTTGATACACCAAACTACCCAAATGGGGTCCACAAAACTGTTGGAGTTTCATCTTCCGGGGTTAGGGTTTTGGATTTTATTTATGTTAAAAAGGCCTTTGGATCCTAATTATAACAACTATCTTCTTTTTAATGAGCGTATCCATCACATCTCTTCTCAAAGATAAGCTGCCACCATTACATCGAGTCTTTCACTATGTATTTCTATAGTTTTGTACATTTCACTCATTAATAGAAATTGTGTATTATTGTATCTATGTGTTTATGGTTATATCTCTAATATATCTCTATTATATTATTGGATACTTTATATATCTATGTATATTTCTTTATTATATCTCCACTCTCATTTCGTGTCAAAAATAATCTAGATCAGTGGTATCATAGCAGACTGCTCTTGATCTTTTTCTAGTGCATGTCCCAAACGAGGTCCAGGTATAGAAATTTGGGTCTCAAGATTGTATCTCTTTAGGAAAATCACTTTGGTATGCCCAATAAACCATCCATGGAAGAATAAAATAAAAATGATGGAGCAGAAGATTCTATTAATCTATTGCTTGAGCAATCTCTCACGTGACAGAGTGATGAAATGATGGAGAATTTTCCCCACATCCTTGAACATCTTTTGATAACAACATGAATGTATTCATCAAGTGGCCACTTTATAAGCACCTATCCTTTCAAGCTACAAGTTACTTTTTATATTCTCGTATTTGAAGGTTAGATAGATGCAGATGCCCTAGAAAAATGGTTAAATCTGCTAGAAGGTTATTTCTATGTTCACAATTTTACAATAGGGAAACGATCACCTTCGCACTCCTTAAGGCTCTCCCCCATGTCAAAAATTGGTGTGAAACTTACTAGGATAAAATTTCCATAGAGGAGTGTTGGTTAGATCTCTGACTTATTTCTCTTCTTGGGTTGACCCAGGTTCACATCTCAACAGGTTTCCAACAAAACCCTATAAAACTATCGGCCCTCCTGGTAAACCAAAAGGAAACATTGTGCAAAGAGTGTACAACACATTCTCACCCAAGATATATCTATGGGTGAATGCAATACCCAAGTTTTTGCAATATAGGAATGAGTGGGGATCTAGGATTGTGTTCTTCCTTCTTCATGCATTAACCTTCTTCTTGATTTAAGTATTTCTATGATTCATTCATCTTTATCCTTATGCATGCATGCTACTACATCTAGTCAATAATTCATTCATAATTTAACTACTAACAGAAATGAAATATTCAATAAACATCCCACAGAACACAAGTTTTACTGTAGTTCACCCACTCCTAGGGATACGTCCACAAAGATTTGGCGTCTCTTCTCTTTTATTTAATCTGCAGCAAAATCTAGCATTGCACACTTTACATCTCAGTATTATAATCAAGATCAGGGAAAAAATCCTTTATGAGGTCGACTAGATCACACCAGGCTCTTCATCCTGTGACCTAACCCTCAAGGATTCTCCTATTCGACTCTTCTACAAGACTTCTTATGCTTGACAACCTAGATCATCTTCCACTACAACACTAACACCAACTTACCAACCCTTTCTCTAAACCTCCTCGGTCTTTATTTATACTATTTTATAGGCTTATAGTCATTACAATCCTTAAAAAAAAACCTAACCCTATCATGGTTAAACTTGCTTTCCTCCTCACCATGTGGCTTTTCCTCTTGCATGTTGCTTTTCTTCTTTTTATGCATGTTTCTTTCTTTCCAATTGTTGCATGTGCTCTAAAATTAGGTCTTCTTTTCCAAAAATAGGTCTTTCCTCAAAATAGGCTTGCACCCAATAGGCCCCCAACAATGACATGTGGCTCATCCTGAACCACTCAGGTGGTGTGTGCTCCTTGAACAACCTTTTCCAAGCTGTGAAATTTTCCTTCTAATGCTTCCCCTTTTCCTCTAACTTGCACAACTTTATTTGTACTCTCTTCTACCCTCTGTGCTATGATATGTTCATTGAGAGACTATGCACTCTCAGCATGATTCCGATCCATTCTTGTCTTCTCCTCCTCCATTTCTGCAATTATTTGTGTTGCTTTCTCTTGGAGAGGTTCTAACTAGGCTTTCCCGGCCTGCTTGTTATTCCACACAGTCTTTAATCCTGTTTGCAGGGTCTTCATATCTTGCGCGCCCTTCAATCGCTTTGTAATGCTCATGGAATTTTTTCATTGCTTCATCTCTTGGATTGCAGTGTTGATCTCCTCCTCTTGTTGTTATAGTTGTTGGACCATGTCATATTCCTCCAACATCATCCATAGTTGCATCCTATCAAAAACGTGTGTGACCTTTTGAGCTTCTTTATCCATTATTTCCACTTGTAAAGTTGCCTTTTGTTCCCTTTTGGTTGTGACTTTAGGTAGGGTGGTGGGTGTTAATTTTTATTTGAGATCCTCAATATCCTTTTTGTAGTCTTCGAGCATTTACGCAATGATTTGAATATGTTCTTAGGCATTGTTCGTGGCTTCCTGCACGCTATCTGTAATTCTTATGAAGACTTCCTTCAGTTTTTGATCTAAGTTATCTACGCGTTGCTTCTACTCTTCTGTCTCTAGATTTACCTTCTCTACCACCAATTCTAGTGCATCCTTTCCATTTATCGTTCCTTGCAATTATGTCACGTATTTTCTAGCTCACGATTACACTTCCTACGTGACATTGACTTGCAGTTTGTAGAGTTCCTTTGTTGGTATTTGAGCTAGTACCAACTATACATGTGCAAATTCTTTGAGTTGCATTTGAGATATGGCCTCATCAACTTGCAACATATCCTTTGTTATATGGAAGCTCAGAATTGATTGTGCTACATTCTGGATGGTGTATTCTTCATTTTGCATGGTCCTGTCCTCGGCTTCTGTTACTTGGGGGATTGGATATGTTCCCCTTTCTTGCCTCTACATTGCTTTTATCTTTTCCAATACCTTCTTAATATCAACCAACACATTCCTTATCATTCCTCTTTGGTTCTCGGCCTCTTCAAACTCATCTATTGTGTGGTCATGTACCCTCTCGGTGACAAGATTAGAATCATCCTCAGTAAATGTGTATTTCGATATTTTTTTATGGGCCTTGGCCTTCTTGCATGACCCCCATGTATGTATTATTGGTTTTTTAGGTGGCCCTATCTCTTGTGGAGTGGTTGTTGTCGGTGTTTCCTACATCATTGTGTCCCCCCTTCCTTGTTTTTCCTACACTAGGGAATTGTCCTTCTTTCATGTCTGCGCATCCTTCTTTGGGGAACTTCCCTTCTTCTGTGTCGTTGTATTTTGGCCTAGCTTCGCCTGCTGTGTAGGTTTCTTTGTCACAACATTTCCCCCTACAAATGTCTTGGATGACCCTACTTCCACTTATTTTACTTTTGGCATATCCTTGGTAATGGCTGGGATCTTCCATTCATCCTTCATGTCTCTCATTGCCATTTCAACTTCCTATGCATTAATGTAGAAATGAATTTGTATCCATTATTTCTCTGGATCCATGTGTGCTTGAATCCACATGTTGTGTTGCGTAGCCTTAAAATTGTCTATTCCCTAGTATTTTGCGATAACTTCCAAAGTTATCCTCCATGTGTTGGTTATGTTTTCCTATATGTCATTGAGGTATCGAGAAAAAGTTTTGGAATTTCCACTTCTTTGCTTGGAATCCAAAGCACGTCTCATCGACGTGTACCGTGGTGCACGACAACATCCTACTATGTCGCAGAAGTATGAGTAGGGAGGCTCTTTCTAGCCAATCAACAAGACCAAAATCATTAGCAAAGAGTAATGGAAATATGTTCCCAAGTTCTACGTATCCTTGCAGTTGTCTAAGAACATGTTCATTAAGTATGGGGCCTAACTGAGCATGGTTTCGTTTGTGCACTGTGTTGCTACTACGACAACCTCTGCAGGGACATTCTCCTTGCGTAATTTGGGAATTAGCTTTCATTCCATTAATTTTGTTGCCATCCTAGTGGTTGTGTCGCTGATCAATTTTATAATTATTCCATGTGAGCCTCTTTCCGTCCCATATGTCTTGTTCATCTCTTATTTGAGATCATTTTCCTTGGTTTTATCGTCCAAGTACTACACGGGCTTCTCACCATTTGATGGCAGGCCTGTGATGAATGCAATGAGATCAACGTCGATTGATATTGGTTCTTCTAACCACAAAAATATTCCATGGAGGGCTGCCAACAACTTCTTGACATAGCTTTTCACATCTTTCCCTAGTCCGAAGTGAGGAATCTCCAAAAAATTCAGAATCCCTGTGTTTTCCAAGCCTGACGCTGATTTATTTGGCTGCAGTATTGGATCTCCTAATGGCCCCTTGCCCAAGCTCTCCATATACGCATGTTGTGCAAATTCTGGGAATTTGTTGGTGTCAGACACATCATGGTATATGTATATTAGCCTTTCGATGCAACCCAGGAGGCTTAGTGTGGCATGCACCCCCTCTAGAATGCATGGTGAAATAATTGCAGCATCAGGATTCTTGCGTGGGGACCGTACGATGGGTTGTTTCCCCTTTCTCGGCGAACTAGATGTCCCAGCCTCTAGTTCTGCTTCCCATCATGACTCTGGTTGACCCGTGATTTATTCAAGATGTACTTCCTCCTATTGCATAGACCCCACCATATGTTATGGCCTTGGTCCATCATACTCTATTCTTTCATTGTCATCGCCATTTATTTTGTGGGTTGCTTCGACCCTAGAAGGTTGTAGTCAGTTTCCTATGGTTAATGGATCTTGGACCTGCACACTATTGTGCAAGTCAATATCCATCCCAGCCATCGTCTTGGCCTGCTCTTCCTCTTTTACTAGTGTGGAACTCACTGGTTCAACTTGTGGCGAAGGAATTGCATCGACATCGATGATTCCCTCTCTCTGTGTGAACTCATGTTGCTCCTCTGTGGTTTCCTGTGGTGACCTATGGCTGCTACGCATTTTTCATGTTGTTTATCTAGGTGCGCCAACCTTTGGAGGTGCCATCATGGGTAATTCGTCCTTCACTGATTGATTTTTGGCTACTACGGTCTCTTAATTCACTCGTTTACCTCTCATCTTCGTTCTCCTTAACTTCACGGGTTTGCAAATGCACAATGTGTTTCATTTATCCCATGTTTTCATTATATATAGGGCGTCATAAATTCTCTGAATCTTCTCGAATAAGATTATTTGATTACTATTAATGAGTTAAATCTTGTCAAGTACACTTTGTTATGTTTCATAAATTCCCAATTCACACCTTTTTACCCCGACGACCGGTTTTTTCTTTTTCGACCGTTGCCTCAGTTTCTAGTGCACTGCAATTTTTCAGTGCGTCATACGGTTCTATTGTGAATTTTCCCTTAGTGCATACTGTTTTCTTTTGTCAAACATATGCTACACGTGGTCACTTTTTCTTTTTGTCGCACTGACTCCACTATATACGACGCACAATATTTCCCAGTATTTTGCATTTTCTTTCTTTGTCTACTTTTTTTCTTCCTTTTTCTTCCTTTTCTAATTTTGTCTTCATTTTTCTTATTTTTCTAATTTTTTCTTCCTTTTTATGAGTTTTCTTTCCTAATATCTACTATAGTACACTATCTACATGACTTTCTTACTGCGTTGTAACTTTTAAGAAATAGTAGGTAGATTGTCCCTGTATAGTTTCAGTCGATTATCGTTGATCATTCCTTTCAATTATGTTCCTCCTAAGTATTTTAGCTATACAAATCCCCCATTTGTGATCGTCTTTAATTCATATGGACCTATCCAATACATTATAAACTTACCAGGGTGTTGGAAAAATTTATTTTCATAGAGTAGAACTAGGTCTCCTTCCTTAAAACGCTTCTTTTTAATATGTCTATCATGTCGGGATTTGTCTCTTGCTTTCTGTACTTCCCAGTGAAATCCTACCAGAATCTTGTCTTCTTCCATTTCCATTTTTCCATTTCCATTATTTGACTTATCCTATCCTGTATTGCACCTCTTTCTTCCATGTTGGTAATTGCTACTATGCATAGACTGGGTACCAGAAATTCTAATGGAGCCACTTCTTTCTGCCCATACACCAATCTGAATGGTTTTTGTCCTGTCAAATTCTTGCATGTGGTCCTATATTCCCATAGTAATGCTAGTATTTTCAAGTCCCTATCATCCCTATTGACATTACAGATCTTCATCAATCATTTTCCAAAATCGTATTGAAGGCTTCTATTATTCCATTTACCTGAGGATGATATGGTGTACTCTTTTGGTGATAGACTTAAAACTTCTCAGTCATATCTTTGATGGTATCATTGATAAAATGAGTGCCATGTTCACTTATCAGAGTCCTGGGACATCCAAATATGGTGATCACTTTCTCAGAAAAGAAGTGTGTTGATGTCTTTTCACTACAGCCTTTGACTGGTGCTCCTTCTAACCATACTGTTAAGTATTCAGTCGCAGTAATGATATACCTAGCTCCTGACCTTTTTTTTGGTGGATTAATAGGTGCCACAAAGTCTATTTCCCATTTGTAAAATAACTTTAAAGTCACTTGTGGTCTTATAGGCATCTCATCCCTTCTGGTGTGTTTTCAAACCCTCTGACATACATCACATTTCTGGCAATATTCCTTGGCATCTTTATGGATTGTTGGCCACCATAGTCCTGCGTGCAATACCTTCTTGTTATAACCCTTAAATGCAGCTAATGAAAAAGATACTTTGCCCATCCCGAAATATATAAATCTCATCTATGTTATCTGATTTATGTTTTACATCTAACCCCCTAGTAGATCAGTAGCATGCATATATGTTTTTGTCTTGTTTGCAGGAGAAGTTGTGTGGAAGGAGCAGCAGCAAGGAGACAACAACTCAACGGAGGATCTACTTTGACCTTCAGTAAAAAAGGTTAGTTCATTCTTCCGGTGCTTGTCTGAGAAAAGGGGTTGAGATTTTGGGTAGAAGGCTAAAGGTTAAATCTGAAGGGTCATGATCTGCGTATAAGCTTAGAACCCTAGCTTATTGGTCCATAGGGTAGATTACCCCACAACACTTCTACAAGGTAGCTTTACCTGCATAGTTTCCTCCAACTATACCTTCATGAGCTTCTACTAAAATTATGTGACTTTCATGTTCCAATAAACATCTTCTCAAAATGTTATATGCACCCATCTTATATAAATGTCATGTGATGAGTTGGTAGTCTACAACTATGACTACTAAATTTTTCTTCTGCGCATTGCTAAAGTCTTGTGGTGAAACCCTTGTACTTAAGTATTCAATATTATCAGCAAAGTATTCATTAGCTACCTGTATTGAAAATAATTGTGCATCAAGGAAGTTGTCTTCCAAATTAGTAGGTTCTTCTCCATTAGTTACCCTTGACAGATGATCAAGTCCTGGATCCATCTTCCCTGGTTTGACTATTACTTCAAAGTCAAATTTTTGAAATGATGATAACCATCTACAAATTCTCCCCCCCAACACTAGCTTGTTTACCATATATTTGAGGGCAGAATGGTCTGTGAACATTTTAAAGTGTTTACCCAGTAAGTAGTGCATGAACTTCTGAAGTGCATTTACCATGGCTAGGCCTTCTCTTTCTGTGGTGTTGTAGTTCTTATTTGATTCTGAAAACTTTATTCTTGTAAAGGCTATAAGATGATCTAAGTGCCCTGCTCCTAGCTACACAAGAATTGCTCCAAGTGCTATGGATGATGCATCTACATGCACATGAAATATCTTTTTCCAGACTGGAAATACTAGTATAGCTATTGTTACCATATTCTCCTTTAGAGTATCCAATCCTTACTTCTAGTCTTCATTCCACTGAAATATGGTGTCCTTCTTTAACAGTTTTTCCATTGGTCCAGTGACCTACGCATACCCCTTTATAAATTTCCTGTAATAGCATGTATGTCCCAATGTTGCTCTTAACTGGCACACTAACTTTGGTGGTGGTAAATTTACAATGAAAACAATCTTAGCAGGGTCCACTAGTAAACCTTGTTCCAACAATATTCCAAAAGGTGTACCAAAAATGAATTTCTTGATATTTAATGAGATCTAACATTACCTGCAGCTTTCCAACATGAGTCTCAACACTTCGACATGGTCCTTTAATAGACTATATACAGTCCAGTCATCCAGATATACTTCTAGAAAGTGATGTATGAATTCCTTAAAATCAACTATGACTACTCTTGAAAATATGGTTGGTGCACTCTTCAGTCCAAATGGCATGAATGTATATTGGTAGGATCCCCATTATGTAGAAAAATTAGTCTTATACATGTCCTCTAGGGATATTTTTATCTGATGGTAACCTAAGAATCCATCTGTGAATGAATATGCTTCCTGGCCTCCCACATTCTCTAAGACCTCATATGTAAAAGGGGTAGGGAAAGGGTCATGTAAGAAAGCATCATTGAGTTTCCTGAGATATACACAAATCCTTATCCCCCATTGCTTCTTTTCTTGGACTACCATAGGACTTATAAATTTAGATTCCTCTACTAGTTCTATGATACCATCTTCCAACATTTGGTCAATTTATGCTTTCACCTTCTGCTTATACACTGGATTCGATTTATAGGGTATCTTCCTGATAGGTCTAGCCTCAGGTTTGAGGGGTATATTCATATCAACTAGCTCCCCTGCTATGCCTTTCATCTCTGTAAAGTTCATTGAAAACATGTCACTATATTCACGCAGTAACTCTATTATTCTTTATATTGTTTGCTCATCCCAATAGTCTCCAATACTTTCCATTTTAGGGTTCTCATTCGTCCTAATGTTGGCTTTCTTAACTTTGATTGGTGCAAAAAATAATTTTTATTCCATAGATGGACCTTCCACCTCTCTTTCTCCCTCAATTTATTTAATATGAATATTGTGTGGATCATCTTCATCTGGTGTTTCTTCTTCCACATGATAGAAAGACAATAACTCCTTGATTTTATGTCTATTCTGTTGTTGATATTCTATCATGATTTCAAATTATGGTTCATTAATAAATATCATTCCACGTATCAGCTTCATCATTGAATCAATGTTGGTGTTCTCATGTTCAAATGAGAAGGTTACTGCAAAATTATGTTGTAATTTTATCCATTTTGTGGTGCCTCTGCGCATCTCTTGGTCTATATACTAGTTCCCTGGGATTCCTTCCAATGTATGGATAAAGTAATGGGGCCATTCCTCTAGTGGTTTCATCCTCCACTGTGTTCAACTGGTGTGCCTATCCTAGCATACTTATGGACTATAATGCTCCCTGGTTTTGCATCAAATCTAATGCGCAATAATCATTTACAATGATACCAGTACTGAATTGTTTCCTTGTGCGCACCCCACCATATTACAAGTGTTTCCTTGAGTGCAATATCTAGGGCTAAGAGCCTCTTATTTTCTAACACTTTGTCTTCATATTATTTAATAAATTCCTCTAAGTCATTTATTCCATGAAAACTGGGAGGTTCTCTTCTCTCTGTACCAACCCATCTTACTGCACAGTCTATTCTTGTGCACATCCTTGTAAAAACTCCATGTAATATCTATTGTCAATTCTCTAAACCTGTATATGTTTCGGAAGCACATGATGTAATGCTTCTCCAACTCAGTACCCCATATGTAGTTGGGTTAACATAATCCTCCTCTCGTGCGGTGGTTCTGTACAACTGATTTATTTCTTCCAAATCCAAACAAGTGGCATCTACAAACTTTTCTCCTTCTGAAGGATCCAATAGTGCAATGACTCTATATTCGCCTGATTCAAAAGTCATTTTTATTTTCTTCAGGTTGATTATATATTGGTTATCAAATTCCCAATCCAATCCAAGAAATGTTGGGTAAGGTTTGTTCCTTCTATTATCTCTATTACTTCAAAATCCTCCATAGTGCGCACTCCATCCAAATCTACTGTCACGCTTTTAAGCCTTCCAATTGGTATCACTCTATGTTGATTTGCTAGCTTCAGTTGAACAGGTGAGTATCCTACTGTGGGTTCTCCCATACACTTCCATGTCTTCTTAGGTACGACATTTACTTCAAAACCTAAATCCAGTATAATATCACCCATATTAAAATCCCCAATGTTGGCATTCAGTCTAAATTCTCTGCTTGTCCATTTTCTTGTATGGAGATGATTGACTGTATTTTGTTCTAACTTTCCTTCCACCTTGGTTTTACATCTTTCTAACATATCTTGTAAAACCCTAACAGATAATGGGTCATTCAATAACTTAACACAAGATTGCAGAAAAGTATTTATGGTACTTACTTGCTCTTAAGGTTGTCCTTCACTAGTATGGTCCATTGAGAATGGCATCCCATATATTGGTGGATTTTCAAGTTGTTGTGTGACTTATGTGGATGAAACATTCTACTTGAGACACTCTTGTATGGCTTCCTTAAATGTTTCCTTTTCTTTCCGCGCGTCAAACTACTTTTGTGGCCAAGTGTTCTTCTTAACCCATTGGTGTTGATCTAGATCGCATGATACTGCATCAGTTCTTGTCTTGGCTCCTACTCTAGTGACTATATTGATGTTTCTTCCATCATCCCTGGATTCTGCAGAGATTCGTTGAACATTTTGGTTGTTCTAGTTCATTTTTTCTTGGATCTTCCCCAAGAGTGTCAGACAATCTTGTGTCATGATATTTTGCGCAACAATAAATATATGTTGTTGGTGGGAGTGGACATTCCCTTGCATAATGTCCTATTTGTTGGCAATTTTGGAACACTACTGGTCCTCTGCCTCATCCAAATCCTTTTCTTCCTCGTCCTCCACCTCTATATCCAACTCGATCTCCTTGTGGCTTGTTCTATTGAGGTACCTGGTTACACTGCGTAGGGTTATATTGTGGTTTTGCATTATTATATTGCAGTTGTGCATTGTTATATTGTTGTTGTGCATTATGGTATGGTGGTCGTACTTGGTTGAAATGAGGTGCAACTTTTCCTGTCATCATTTCTTCATGCACCCAATAAGTATTTGAAGTTATTTCTCTCATCGGTTCCATTGTCCTACAATCCTTATCATCATGACCCACACACTTGCAAAAGTTTCAGTATGAACTTTTTGGTATTGCCTTATATTTTTGCATCATCAAGCACTGATATGGATCATTCCCATGTGTCTTACAAATCTCACACTATGGTCCTCCTGTTGGAAATGGGTTTTTCACCCCTTTCTCCATATACTGCACGAAAGTTGTACATTCATTCTTATGGTGTCCTTATGTCCTGCATAGGGTACACCAAACAACTTCTCTTTTCTCTTTACCCTTATCCTTGTTAAGTTGAAATGTTATATTTTTAAAATCCTCCTTCATCTCTTCTATTGCATGATCTATCTTCTGATACTAGTTTTCTTCAAGTTGTAAGGTTGCCTGCAGCGCCTCTACCTGAGTTTGGAACTTATGTTGTCTTAATGGGTATTTCAAGTGTGGTAACAGTGAGTTCATAAATCAGTGCCTATGTTTCATGTTAGTAATTTCATACTTAAACTTACCTTTCAGATGTTTAAACCTATGATCAATCTCCCAAACAGACTCACCTAGCTTTTCCTTATTTCAATCATTTCATTCATATACTGGTCCTCTGAGTTGGGCTTCTGAAATTCATTTATCAATAGTTTTTTTCACGTCTGCAATAGTCCTTGTTGAAGGATCAGATCCTATCACTAAGAGGGGGGGGGTGAATCAGTGACACAATAATTTTATCAATTTTCTTTTATTTATGAAAACATAATTTTGACACAATATTTTATCATGGAACCCAATTGGGAAAAACCATAAACGCTTTTCTATTAACTGCAAAAAAAATTTTACATTTTAGATAGAAGGAATATATTCTTCCTTTTCGATCAACACCAACTGATCAGGATGCACCCACACCCTTGTTCACCAGAACCAACTGGTAGGAGGTTACGAACCCCTATTTAGTTAGCTACAACTGACAAGGAAGCACCAACTCTATCTGCAGACACCAACCTGCCCTTGCACCACCCAACCACCCTTATTTTTTGAATCTGGAAAAACTTTTGTATCAAGTCTTTACTGCATCTCTCTCTCCTTATGTGATTTAATATATCTTCTAATTCAGACTACAGAGACACCTACTTCTTGCCACTCTTTCTTGTTTATATATTCTTCAAAACGGAGTGAGTGTGAACCATGTTGGTTGTGGAGCCTGATTATCTTCCTGATTCAGAGGTCCTTGCTTTCAGCAGTGTTTATACCCCATGAAGTATTTACACCCCAGAAGTATGTACACTC
>CBVK0100462135.1:0-12271 GCA_900067695.1 Picea abies
TATAACCCTCGACCTCCATTTTATATGCCACAAATTTTAACCAACAAGCCATGGATATGGTTTGTTAAAACAACCCCACAAATTTTTAATTAAATAATGTTGCGGGGTAGCATGAAGTGCGGATTTGGTTATAAACCAACCAAACTATACTTAGATGCCTACCACAAGTTAAGGAATATGGTTAAGGGGGTTTGCCTTATTTAATGGAGCACAACCCAAGGATTGTACACAATCATTAATGTAGAGAATTTCCTCGTAATGCATGCCAAGGGTACAAGGCATATGAGGCTATATCGTAAATCATGTCGAGGGGTACCTTGATGGAATTTCAAGTATTTTATATCAATTTTGCACGATTTTTACCAGGAATTCAACGTTGCACTCTATTTTTGCATTTGAGCAACATGTAAAAAGGTCATCGTAAAATGCAAACATTTGAGCGTTAATACAAGAAGTCTCTATTGGAAGTGGACCCGTAGAGGTAGCCCAAATTAGGTGGACACCACTTTTTCCAACTTGTGTATGTGATAATATTATTTTTTTTCATTTCAAGTTCAATTATTTGCAAGTTATTTATCATTAAAAGTGGATTTGGTTAGATAAGTTCTTCGTATGTAATTTGAAAAATAGTCAAGCGATCATTTTATTTCAAAGATCAAGTACATGTATATGTGTATTTAAAATTATCAACATCTAATGATTTTTCGGATCACTTGAGGTGAAGGATATTAAAGCACCATAAAAAGTCAACTTCTAAGTTTCAGAAGAAAAGTGACGATGGGGGGTTGTTTGTATGCCTACCCCCAAAATCCTAACTTGTACTAAAATACGATTTTGTGACCAAACAAATGAGGATTTTAGTGAGTTTTTTAGATTTTTCTTTTTAACAATTTGCGATTGGGGTCATGAACTAATCCATTTTCTTAAGGATGTGATGAAGGATATCATCAAAATGCCTTAGTTTTTCTGATTCACAAAGATTTCTTTTGGGCACAAGGGGAAGAGCATATTCAACCAAGGTGGATTTTCGAATCCTTCGTGTGTGAGTGAAAATGTGTGCAAGTGTGGTGTGTGCAAAATATCTATTAGAAAAATTGGAACATGTAGACTTTGTGGGGTCTGTTACTTCTTTCTAACTAAACACTAGATGTAATTTGCAACCTTGTACACAATTGAAATGTGAGTGAAAAATAAAACTAGCCCTAAGTTGTCAAGATACAAACATTTGGGGTCCTTTCAAATCTTTTAACTCCTTAAGTGTTTTTTGTATTGTAAATACTTGAAAAAACTATCCTAGGTTGCAAAAGATATGGATAATGGTGGTCCTTTCAGTCCTTTAAACTTCCTAGTTTCAAATTGCAAAAATAAAAAAAATATGAAGATGTGCACATATGGGGGTGTATTAATCCAACTAATTAATTTTCCTAAATGTTGGTTGAATTCAAAGGGAGATGAAGAGATCTTCAACTTTCTTGATCTACCAAGATCACCCTAGCTGTGAGGTAGAGAGCATACCGAGTTGGGAAGATCCACTCCTAGTTCCGAAAATCCGAGTGATAACATGAAAAATATCTAGTTAATAGTTCATGTGCCTTTTAAGAATCCATCCACGTGGCAAGGAAAAGAAGCGTGGTTCTTTTTAACCTCCCTACCAAACTAATTTGATTATCTAATGAACCAAAAATGTCTTTTTGAGTGTTAGAAAGTGCATAAAAAATAAATCTTATCCCCTAACTACAAACTGAAATGAAAATCAACCAAAATCTTGTGAGAAAGGTGATTTGCGTAGGTTGGCTTGATGACATAAGTGTAGATCTCGTAGATAGAGAATGTCACAGTCGCATATCTGTACACATGTTCTTTCGAAAGTTGCGTAGATTTTTGCACCGCAGAAAGAAAAATTTCACTCAGTTGAAGTCCTCAAACTCTGATTGAAGATCATAGGTAGGATGGTTTGGAATCCTGCAAAACAAAGTAAATGAGAGGGAAATCTCCAACAACCTAGGAAAGGTGAACTATGAGTTAGAAACATATTGGAGTTGTCAATCTGTTTGGTTGTTTCTACCACTTGGGCGAGAAAAAACAACGTTTGTGTAGCTAGGATGAAATCTATACAATATGTAAGTGGTTAGAATTAGTCCATAAGCATGAATACCATTGCAAATACAAGACAAAAGGAAAATAAATAAGTGGACATCATGAAAATTATAATAAAAACTAGAAGAAAAGTGATGATGATCATACACCAATGAAAAGTCTTTGTTGTTACACCGTAGAGGAGGAGTGAGTGCAAGTGGACTCTCCCTTCCTTCTTGGGAGTGTCATTTTGTGTTACTTGGAAGTATTCTCTCTCTCTCTAACAAATAAGAGTGAATGAGCTCTTCATGGGAAGAGTCCAATCCAATAGCTAGTGGCTATGCATGCACAAAATGATGGCTTGAGAATGTGGCTCTCAAAGATCATTTACACAACATAACCTTGCTTGATCTTCCATTCTTTGAATGTTGC
The DNA here is from genome assembly GCA_900067695.1 of Picea abies. NCBI lineage: Eukaryota > Viridiplantae > Streptophyta > Pinopsida > Pinales > Pinaceae > Picea > Picea abies. Next base: position 2,509 of record CBVK0100462135.1, read on the forward strand.
TCCATGGCTCTTATGGGTATGGAGGTCGAGGATGTCTGGTACCCCAATCTTGGAGTACCCTTGATGGTAGTTTTGGAATTTATTGTGCCAAATGTGGTTGGGATTTTACGTCGGGGTGATTTGCATGGCTTTGAAGGAACATTTGTACAGATCACGTAGATCGCTCGAGTTCCACTCTGTAAAGTCATGCAAATGCATTAAACCCACTTTATATTGTTTTGGTGCTCTGCTTAAGATGGCGTATTATTGCCCTGGAATAGCACCCTGTTATGTTGTACTAATGTCTCTTCCAGTGATCACTCATATATCTCTATGAACGATTGTAAAGTGATAACAATATTCTTAAATCAATGCAAAGATGCATTAAGTAGATGTGAATGAATAAATTTTGTCAGTGTACAAGTTGTGGTATGCACACCTATATGTTGGCATATATGCTTGCATGCATTATGTGATTACATTGTATGAATGCATGATTGTGCCATATCTCATTGCAAATAATATGATTATAACTAAAATGATAGAATTATTGATAACTCATAAGTTTTTAGATCATTTCAGGAGTTGTTGTGATGTTGCGATGAAAGATAGTACACAAAAGTAGTCATGTTTTGTTGGACTACACGAAATCTCTATCAAAATAACATAGTTATGGAAAATGATGACTGCTTAAAGATGGAAATCTTGGGAAGAAGGCCACTATGATGACACTAGAACCCTATGAATGCCACAAGTTATTAATTGATTAGAGGATGATAGTGAATGCCTAGAAGTAAGTTGGTGCTCTTCTTGCACATGAAAACCTTTGCAATATGGATTGCTTGAGGGACTATTTAGCAGAGAAAGGGATACTTGAGCCTGGAAGGGTGAGTGTGGAAAGAAAGAGGAAACTTAAATGAATTTGTTTGATCCGGATTATTTTCGGCACGAAATGAGATAGGAGATATAATAAAGAAATGCATAAAGATATCGCAGGTACTCAATAATATAACATAAATGTATTAGAGATGCAACCATAAACACAGATATACAGTAATACACAATTTCTATTAATGAAAGAATTGTAAAGAGACTGTAAAAATATAGAGTGAAAGACTCGTTAGAATGGTGGCAGCTTATCTCTGAGAAGAGATGTGATGGATACTCGCATTCGCAAGAAGATGATTACAATGAGGCTCCGAAGGCCTTTTTACAATAAACGGGAATGCCAAAAGTCCTAAACATCCAAAAACCTAACCCTAGGAGATGAAGCGCCAAAAGTCATGTGGGCCCTGTTTGGGTAAGTGAGTACATCAACTTCTCGGGGTCGTAACTTTTGCATACGATCTCTGTTTTAGGCGTGTGATAGCGCGTTGGAAAGGTATCGTCGAGGAGATTCATTTTGGGGGCTCAATTATGCATTTTTCTATTATTGAGAACCTCGATCTAAAAAAACCTTCATTTGGACCCTCAAAATGGCCTCGAAAGTTAAAACCTGCTAAAAATAGTAAATTGCCAAAATTGCCAGAAAGTCATTTTGAACCATTTGGAAAAGGTGGGTGGCCACCGATATCCACCTGGATCAATTCTCCCTCCTTAGGAAGCAATGGTCTCCATTGCGTTGAGTTCCCAGGGGAGAGGGAAAAGCATTTGTTGAATCTGCATCTTGGTGAGCTGCTTGTCTTGCTGGAGACGTCGCGCTGCTCAGTTTGTTGAAATCTGTCACGAACCTGTTGCAGTTGAGGCTGCTCAACAAGTCGAGATACATGAGAGGACGATGTGAAAAATGAATCTTTGCACTTTGCTGCAGCCTTGTCAACCTGCTTCTGTTGGATAGAAGGTGCTTAGGCCGAAGCTGTGGTGGGTGTAGTATCCTTCTGTTCACCCTTTGAATAGATTGTGGAGAAGATGAATTTTGTAGTATGAGATACAACCTTACAACACTGTTTAGGTGGGGCAGTAGTTGGAACTACCTCTGGTATATTTATAGAGATGACCCCCAAGAGTAATAATGACACTATGGGGTCGAGACTCATAGATAGCATGGCGTTTCCACATATATGGCTGGTCCAAGAGAACATCATAGACATCCAGTGGGGCAACATCACATAATACCTCATCCTTGAAGGGTTGGATGTCGTACGACAATCGACACTGCTGGCTGACATGAAGATCTCGTCCTTGGCGAAGCCACCCGATGTTGTATGGTTGCGGGTGTGGTGTTGTCGACAATCCCAATTGTTTGATGACCTCTGCTGAGATAAGGTTCTTCTAGCTTCCACTATCAACAATAAAATGCAACGGGATCCCCTTCACCCACATTTGTGAATGAAAAAGGCGCTCCCCCTCTTCTGGATGTGTTGGTTCTTCTGGTTGAATTGTTGCGGTCGTGACAATAGCAGTGGGGTCTGTGTCGATGATCTGTCTTTTACCAGTATTTTCAGAATCAGATTCTGAATTAGGGTTCGACTCCTTGTATTTGATCTCGGCCACCAATGATTGTTTTGAGCGACATTCATCGGTGTTGTGCCAGGGGCTTTTGTGGAAATCACACCATTTTTCGGTGTCCTTCTTTGTCTTCCCGTGACCCTTCTTTTCCTGTGGCTTGGACTGGTTTTCGGGAGACTGTTTGTTAGGGTTGTCTTTGTCATACTTTGGTTGTTGTGGATTTTCAAACCCAAACTCCCGTTTGTTTTGGTGCTTAAATTTCTGCTCGATTTTAACAACATATCGATAGGCAGCACCGAGTGATGAGATGTCCAAAAAATCCATTTCAGTTTGGATGTATCTGTGTAGAGCCCCACGGTATTTCAGAACCAAATGTCATTCAGAGTCTTTGATACCCAGCTTGGTGCGCAAGGTATGGAAGCTATTGGTGAACTCTGGAACTGATTGGCCCCTCTTTTTCCGCAGTGTGGTCCATCTCATATACTGGTCCTCATAGTTTCCAACAGGGTAGTACTGTTCCTTTACCGCATTCATAAAAAAATCTCAAGTGGGCTCGGCTCCGTATATTCCAGACTCCTCTGTGGAACTCTGCTCCCAGTAAGTTTCCCACCAATGTTTGACATGGGGGAGAGCCTTAAGGAGTGCGAAGGTGATCTTTTCCTTGTCGGAAAAATTATGAACAGAGAAATAACCTTCTAGCAGATTTAACCATTTATCTAGGGCATCTGCATCTATTTGACCTTCAAATACGGGAATATCAAAATCAACATGTACCTTGAAAGGAAAGGTGCCTCCAAAGTGGTTTCTTGATGAAGATGTTCCTGATGCTATCGGGAGGCATTGAAGGATGTGGAAAAAATTCTCCATCATTTCGTCCCTCTGTCGCATGAGAGCTTGCTCAAGCAACAGACTAATAGGATCGTTTGCTCCGTCATTTTTATTTTCTTCCCCCATTGAGGGTTTCTTGGGTGTGCGAGAGCGATTTTCCTCAAGAGAGACAAGATTGAGACCCAACTTTCTATACTTGGACCTCATCGAGGACATGCACTGAAAAAATGATCAAGAGCAGCCTGCTCTGATACCATTGATCCAGATTATTTTTGGCACTAAATGAGAGTGGAGATATAATAAAGAAATGCATAGAGATATTGTATATATTCAATAATATAACAAAAATGTATCAGAGATGCAACCATAAACACAGATATATAGTAATACATGATTTCTATTAATCAAAGAAATGTACAAAAACTGTAAAAATACAGAGTGAAAGACTCGCTAGAATGGTGGCAGCTTATCTCTGAGAAGATATGTCACGGCTACTCGCATTCGCAAGAAGATGATTACAATGAGGCTTTGAAGGCCTTTTTACAATAAACAAGAATGCCAAAAGTCCTAGACATCCAAAAACCTAACCCTAGGAGATGAAGCGCCAAAAGTCATGGTAAGTTAGTACATCAACTTCCCGGGGTCGTAACTTTTGCATACGATCTTCGTTTTAGGCGTATGATAGCTCGTTGGAAAGGTATCATTGAGGAGATTAATTTTGGGTGTTCAATAATGCCTTTTACTATCACTGAGAACCACTATCTATAAAAAACTTCAATGAGGCCCTCAAAATGGCCCTGGAAGTTAAAACCTACTAAAAATAGTAAATTGCCAAAATTGCTAGAAAACTGTTTTGAGACATTTGAAAAAGGTGGGTGGCCACCAATATCCACTTGGATCAATCCTCCCTCCTTAGGAAGAAATGGTCTCCATTGCATTGAGTTCCCGGGGGAGAGGGAAAAGTGTTTGTTGAATCTGCATCTTGGTGAGTTGTTTGTCTTGCTAGAGACATCACGTTGCTTAGTTTGTGAAAATTTGTCACGAACCTATTGAGGTTGAGGTTGTTCAACAAGTCGAGATACATGAGAGGATGATGTGCAGAAGGAATCTTTACACTTTGTTGCATCCTTGTCGACCTGCTTCTGCTAGATAGAAGGTGCTTGGGGCAAGGCTATAGTGGTTGCATTGTCCTTTTGTTCTCCTTTTGAACAGATTGTGAAGAAGCTGAATTTTGCAGTATGAGATACTACCTTGCGACACTTTTTAGGTGGAACACTAGTCGCAACTACCTCTGGTATTCTATAGAGATGACCCCCCAAAGTAAAAATGACACTACGGGGTCGAGACTCATAAACATCATGGCATCTCCACATATATGGTTGGCCCAAGAGAACATTACAGACATCCAATGGGGAAACATCACATAATACCTCATCCTTGAAGGGTTGGATTCTGTATGACAATCGACACTGTTGGCTGACACAGAGATCTTGTCCTTACCGAAGCCACCCGATGTTGTATGGCTGCGGGTGTGGTGTTGTTGACAATCCCACCTGTTTGATGACCTCTACTGAGATGAGGTTTTTCTGTCTTCCACTATCAACAATAAAATGCAGCGGGGTGTCCTTCACCCACATCTATGAATGAAAAAGGTGCTCCCCCTCTTCAAGATCTATTGGTTCTTCTGGCTGAATTTTTGTGGTCATGACAATAGCAGTGGGGTCTGCGTCAATGATCTGTCCTTTACGAGTATTTTTAGAATCAGATTATGAATCAGGGTGTGGGTCCTTGTCTTTGATCTCGACCACCAATGACTATTTTGAGTGACATTCATCGGTGTTGTGTCGGGGGCTTTTGTGGAAATCACACCATTTTCCAGTGTCCTTCTTTGTCTTCCTGTGACCCTTCTTTTCTTGTGTCTTGGGCTGGTTTTTGGGAGACTGTTTGTTAGGGCCGTCTTTTTCATACTTTGGTTGTTGCAGATTTGCAGACCCGAATTCCTATTTGTTCTGGTGCTTAAATTTCTGCAAAATTTTAACAGCATATCGATAAGTAGCACCGAGTGATGAGATGTCCAGAAAATCCATTTCAGTCTGCATGTATCTGTGTAGAGCCCCACGGTATTTCAGACCCAAATGTCGCTCGGAGTCTTTGATACCTAAATTGGTGCGCAAGGGATGGAAGGTATTGGTGAAATCTGGAACTTCTCTTCCCCTCTCTTGTCGCAATGTGGTCCATCTCATGTACTGGTCCTCATAGTTGCCAATAGGGTAATATTGTTCCTTTACCGCATCCACAAAAAAATCCCAAGTGGGATCGGCCCCATATATTCCAGACTCCTCTGTGGAACTCTGCTCCCAGTAAGTTTCCCACCAATGTTTGACATGGGGGAGAGCCTTAAGGAATGCTAAGGTGATCTTTTCCTTGTCAGAAAAATTATGAACAGAGAAATAACCTTCTAGCATATTTAACCATTTATCTGGGGCATCTGCATCTATTTGACCTTCAAATACGGGAATATCAAAATCAACCTATACCTTGAAAGGCGAGGTGCCTCCAAAGTGGTTGCTTGATGAAGATGTGACTAATGCTATTGGGAGGCGTTGAAGGATTTGGGAAAAATTCTCCATCATTTCGTCCCTCTATCACATGAGATCTTGCTCAAGCAACAGACTAATAGGATCGTCTGCTCCATCGTTTTTATTTTCTTCCACCATTGAGGGTTTCTTGGGTGTGCAAGAGAAATTTTCCTCAAGAGAGACAATCTCGAGACCTAAATTTCTATACTCAGACCTCGTTGTAGACATGCACTGAAAAAATGATCAAGAGCAGCCTTCTCTAATACCACTGATCCAGATTATTTTTGGCACGAAATGAGAGTGGAGATATAGTAAAGAAATGCATAGAGATATTGCAAATATTCAATAATATAACAAAAATGTATCAGAGATGCAACCATAAACAAAGATATATAGTAATACATGATTTCTATTAATCAAAGAAATGTACAGAGATTGTAAAAATACAGAGTGAAAGACTCGCTAGAATGGTGGCAGCTTATCTCTGAGAAGATATGTGACGGCTACTCGCATTCACAAGAAGATGATTACAATGAGGCTCTGAAGGCCTTTTTACAATAAACAGGAATGAAAAAAGTCCTAGACATCCAAAATCCTAAACCTAGGATATGAAGCGCCAAAATTCATGTGGGCCCTGTTTGGGTAAGTTAGTACATCAACTTCTCGAGATCGTAACTTTTGCATACGATCTCCGTTTTAGGCGTATGATATCTCATTGGAAAGGTATCGTCGCGAAAATTCATTTTGGGTTCTCAATCATGTGTTCAGCTATCATTGAGAACCTTTATATTTAAAAACCTTCATTTAGGCCCTCAAAATGGCCCTCGAAGTTAAAACCTGCTAAAAATAGTAAATTGCCAAAATTGCCAGAAAATTGTTTTGATCCATTTGGAAAAGGTGGGTGGCCACTGATATCCACTTGGATCAATCATCCCTCCTTAGGAAGCAATGATCTCCATTGCGTTGAGTTCCCGGGGGAGAAGGAAAAGCGTTTGTTAAATATGCATCTTGGTGAGTTGTTTATCTTGCTGGAGACATCGTGTTGCTCAGTTTGTGGAAATCTGTCACGAACCTATTGAGGTTGAGGCTGTTCAAAAAGTCAAGATACATGAGAGGACGATGTGCAGAAGGAATCTTTACACTTTGTTGCATCCTTGTCGACCTACTTCTGTTGGATAGAAGGTTCTTGGGGCAAGGCTATAGTGGTTGCATTGTCCTTTTGTTCTCCTTTTGAACAAATTGTGAAAAAGTTGAATTTTGCAGTATGAGATACTACCTTGCGACACTTTTTAGGTGGAACAGTAGTCGGAACTACCTCTGGTATTCTGTAGAGATGACCCCCCAAAGTAACAATGACACTATGGGGTCGAGACTCATAAACAACATGGCATCTCCACATATATGGTTGGCCCAAGAGAACATCACAGACATCCAATGGGGCAACATCACATAATACCTCATCCTTGAAGGGTTGGATGCCATATGAAAATCGACATTGTTGGCTAACACGAATATCTCTTCCTCTTCACCAATTCAAAATGTCCTTCCTCATCGATTGATTCCTTGTGTCCTCATCACCACCAAACCCTAACCCATGCATGACGTCAAGCCCTCAAAGTGTGACGTTTTGGCTTCCAAAGGAAAAGCGTTGGGCTAGTAGGGGCATGGGTGAGGTCCTCCAAGGAATATCTCAAGCCTTCAAAGGATTTCATCATCAACTGGAGTGTGGGCCACAGTATCCAACTGGTGGTATTCAAGCCCCAAGGAAGCCCAATCTAGGCTTGTTCTTCCGAATCTGTCCATCAAACAAGGTCCTGTAAAGACAATGAACATGCCCTCCAAGGATATCAAGTCAAATGCATCATGATGAGTAAATAAAGTCAATAAGATAGCCAACTAATCATGTGCATCAAAAACCACCTCGTCAAAATAAGCAAGTGCTCAAAGACCCTATGCAACTTGCCAAGTTTGGGTATTGGAGGGTTGACAAGGTGACCTATTGGGTGAATCGTTCTCTAGGTCAAGGAGTTTTTCTCGAGTGGAACCCCTTTCTAATACATGTGGAAAATATGATATGGATGGGGGAAATACTTTTGGGCATGGGGTTCATGACATACAAGGGATTGTAGTGTCCCATTTATGGGTGCCTTTGTAGAGTGTGTGTTGCACCTTCATTTTCAATGCATCCTTTTTCAAATCCCATTCATTGTCATTAATTTATTAAGGTCCAAACACTAGGTACTCCGTAGGGTGAATCTGTAAGCTTGGGGGGAAGTACAAAAGTGTCACTTGAAGGGAGAAGTACACATAGTTCCATGGAGGTATAGTCTATCTTGTAATGCACTTTGTGTAAACCTCTCAATCAAGTGGGACATTTATGTTATGTTTTTTCTTTTGCAGGTCTTTGATTTTTTAGGAGAAGAATTTCACTGCTCTCAATACCTCTTTGGGAGAGCATCTGGAAGGTTCATAATTAGGATTTTATCTTTTTCCATCCATCACCACTATGGGCCTTCAAGCCCTTCTTCCCATGAAATGAGGGACAACCCCTTCTTGGGTCAGTACACCTAAAAACCCAAAATACAAGGATATGGGGGGGTGAAGTGTGGAAAGTGACAAGTATGGTCGGCAATGGAATGATGACTCATCAAGGGGACCTCTCAGTAGAAAACCAATCCCTAAGGGTGACCACTTACTAGGGCACAATGTTAACCACTAAGGTGAAATAGGGAAAATAACATAATGTCCAAGAAGATGTTACATAATCAAAAGTTGTTTTAAATGAAACAAACCCAAATGCCTCAAATATTGAAATGATACTCACCATAATACATGTATTTCACCTCATGGAGAAATATTCAATGTTCTCTGGAAGCAAGTTGGTGTGGTGGATACCCACATGATGAACTTGGAACTATTGTGGTGAAGTGGGATTCTATATGTGCAAGTGGACATTGTTGGTCAAGTTGTCTCTCAGTACTCCATGTCTACAACCAAAGGGCCTTGAGACATCATCTCCTTAGTTATCCCTGAAATCGAGGATAACACTACAAAAAAAATATTTTTAACAAAGTAATATTTTTTATAATTTGGGATGAATATATTTGTAATATATAGTAGGTTAAGTACAAGTAACATTTTTTAAACTTACTTTACCTTTAATAATATAATACACAAACTAACTACTCTTCAAGATCTCTTTATTTACCAATTATAATGATTTTCATATTTTCATTTCCACTATGTTCAAACACAAAAATGACATTCTAAAAGATATTTGTTGTGATCATTTTTTATTATTTCTCCAAAAATGTCCATAAATCAAAAGAAAAGTGAAGAGGTTAGTTACATGCATTAATGATTCACCACTATATAATTGGACATGTATTATTATAAGACTTGTATTAAAAGGAATTCCCTCTCACTTGCAATAATCCATTCTATTATCAATACAAACATATGAATCATTTGAGTATTATTTTCATGAAAATCTCCTTCTCCATATCTTAGGATTTGTAGGTGCAATCCTCTAGGTGTCCTAGTGCCCCAAACCATTTTTCTCTTTCATTATTGTTTATTTCAATTTATTGTTGCTTATTACTAGAGTGGTTCCATTTTGGATATTAGATTCCTTAAAGAACATTGTTTTTCCTACTCCAATTACTAAAATAAGGCAATGAAAAACCAACCAGTGCTTCTTATCCAAAAAGTCATTTGAAACACACATGAAATACTTTTCATTAAGAAACACCTTATGAAACCGTTAGGAAATAATTTTTACTAAGAAAAATTAGATTTCTCATTGAAGACGAAGATTTCCTAGAAGTAAATGATTAGACTTAATCATGAACCATGAATGAGGTGGTATGGAGTTATGAGGTTGCATGTACAAGATAATATGCAATCATCTAATGTGAGATCGGAAGAGC
>CBVK0100462136.1:0-12271 GCA_900067695.1 Picea abies
GGCTCATTAGGTTAATAACCTTACTTACGGACTAATTCAATCAATTTCTCCCTTATCCATTGTTTGAGACCCATCCCTAGTGCATAAAACCTCATATTGGCACTCATATCTCACTCTAAGGATAATTGAGAGTTTCTATCATAAATGATGGCCAAAGGTAAGATAAAATTACTCCATATCCTATTGAAGGACAAAGGTACTTTCTAAAGTTTTTGTGGGTTTGAGGAATATTTCCCATAAGAACTATAAGATTAATTTATGAATTAATGAACTTGTTTTCCTTCCCCAATCATTGTTAAGGCCTTGATACCTATCTCTATTACACAAAAAATGTAATGGCACACTTATCCCACGCATATGCAAAAGATACATTTTAGACGACTTGTGTTGTAATTCAAGGCCTTGATCATTTCCCACTAGCCCAAAAATATTATTTTAAGGTTTAATTCCCAATATTTCTCCCCCACTTGTGGCTAAATCCTTGAAACCCATAATTGATGCACAAATGTCATAATGATTCTCATATCTCACTTAAAGGAAAATTATGACCTATATATGAAATGCTATATGGATTATGGTGTTTTTTATGGCTCTTGATCCCTAAAGGATTCATATAGGGTGAAAGGTCCTTATTTTCCTCCCTCAACCATGACCAATACCAGATTATTACCCATACCTAGCATGTAAGACCTCATAATGGTACCTATATTCCACTTGGGGGCTAAATATCACCTCTAAAGGTCCTTTTTCATGGTTTTCACTCATGTTCATGAACAATGACCCACAAAGATCCATTTATGGTGTAAGGAACTTATTTTTGTCCCTTGGCTATGGTTAAGGAATAAAGACCCATACCTACTATACAAAAACTCTTGATTGCATCCATATCCCTCATATATTCCAAAGATACACTTCAAATATTCAATGTTATGGTTGGAGGTCTTGATAATGGCTCATTAGGTTAGCAACCTTAACTATGGCCTAATTCCATCAATTTCTCCCCTATCCATTGTTTGAGACCTGTCCCTAGTGCATAAAATCTCATATTGGCACCCATATCTCACTCTAAGGACAATTGAGAGTTGCGAACATAAATGATGGCCAAATGTAAGCTAAAATTACTCCATATCCTATTGAAGGACAAAGCTCCTTTTTAAAGGTTTTTGTGGGTTTGAGGAATATTTCCCATAAGAACTATAAGATTCATTTAGAAATTAATGACCTTGTTTTCCTTCCCCAATCATGGTTAATGCCTTGATACCTATCCCTATTACACAAAAAATCATAATGGCACTATTATCCCACTCATTTTTATGGTTAGAGATCTTGATAATTGCTCATTAGGTTAAGAACCTTAATTATGACCTAATTCAATCAATTTCTCCCCTATCCATTGTTTGAGACCCATCCCTAGAGCATAAAACCTCATATTGTCACCCACATCTCTCTATAAGGAAAATTGAGAGTTGTGATCATAAATGATGGCCAAAGGTAAGATAAAATTACTCCATTCAAGTTAAAATAAGAGTTTTAAAAATTTAGAGGCACCAATAGTGTTGTGGAAAGTTACGAATACTAGCTTCTTGGAGAATTTGTATAGTACTTCAAAGATTCAATCATGTTTTCATTGGGTGGTAGGATAACCACTAACAAAATCCATGAAGGGAATTGGCAATTCTTGTTACAACCCAAGCCATGCTAGGTAGTTGCTGCAATGGGCAATGGCTGTGAAAACAATATGCTATTTAGTTGGTGGATATTTTAGTTTGTCTTACCAAAGACTCTTGTGCCCCTTTTTTCTAACCAACAAGAGTGTTAAGCGAGGGTTTTCCTCTATGAGCTAGAAACAAACAATATTCCTTATGAAAATAATGTAAATGTATTGATCAAGTGTGTTGGCACATGTAACATGATTATCCACCATGAAAATAAATTATGAATTTTCATGTATAAAAGTCGAGTTGAATGTCTAGTTTGAGTGGAAAACTCAAGTTGCAAAAGTTCAAGCTGCATCTCTAGTTTGAGTTGTCAAACTCAAGTTGTAAAAGTCAAATTTCTTGTCTAGTTCAAGTTGTCAAATCCAAGTTGACAAGTCATGTTGCATGTTGCATGTTGAGTTGCATGCATGAATGTCAATTTGCATTTCATGCATGTCTAGTTAAATGTCGATTTGCATGTCTAGTTGCATGTTGAGTTGGCATGCCATGAAACATCAAGTCTTAAGGATGAGTTGCCATAACATGCAAAGTTTAGCTACAAGTCCAGTTGAGTTGGGAAGTCAAGTCCAAAAGGTGAGTTGTAATGGAATGCATTCTCTCCCCAATTTGAGTTAACTCCTCAATCCTTCTTATGCCTACTATATACATAATTCGACCCTTATTCTTCACACAGTTGTTATGAAATGTAAGAGAGAAAGGGAAAAGGAAACGAAGGAGTCAAGAATTTAGGTGAAAATAAATCTTCTTTATTCTTAGGCCCATAGTAGGCATATTGATGTCAAAAGTTGCATAATACTCATAGTGAAATGAGCTCATCAAGGATAAATGAGGAAAGATCTGAATATTTAGGTTCATGGGATACTTCATACTAAAAAGGGACAACCATTAATCTCAAAATGATTTCCTATATCATGATTGATCTTAATCTATACTAAAAAAAAAACATACTTAAACAACATATACTAATCCTTTATTTTCTATCTCTATATATGATGCATTCATTACATCATTTTTGTGAATTTCTATACGGGATGTGGTAGTGATCTTTACAACATCTAAAATTTCAAAATTTGTGTGATGCACAATTTTGTTTGTATAGAATAGAGGTTTAGGGAATGGTTTCATGTATTAATGAGCACCTCACTATATTGGCATCCAAATCCACTTTTGGGGGAGCTTCTAGCCTAGAAGTAACATGTGACAAAAACACTCTTGTAAGGTTGGTTAAGAGGAACAAGGGAACAAAATACATATTTTTATAAAAGAGAATGAAATCTATGTTTTTATAATCTCTAAAACAAACTAATATTCACAATTGGTGGTTTCAAGGTTTGCTTCTATTGATGCGATTAGGTCTGGGATCGATCAACTTTGGTCCTTCTCACCAAGATTGTCATCTTGGAAACCTTTTGAGCTTTAGAAGGTGGTCAGTTTGGTGAGCCACATATGAAATGTGGACCATATGTAAAGTTTTGTATGTGTTATTTTATGTCTTGTTTTAATTTTCAGTATTGTGATTCTTGGGTAAGCAACCTCTCTCAACATTTCATCCATAACGTTTTCTACAAGAAGCAAAATAAAATTTTGTTGAAGATTCAATGAATACATGCTTCATTCTATCCATGAATTGGTGATATTATGGTTGGGAAATTGTAGGTAAGATAAGATTGTAATCGACCAACAACTCTTCACCTGTCGTTATTGTTTTCACCGCACATACAAATATCCTATTACCTTCATGCTCCTCAAAAATGAAATTGGGTTCCTTTCTTGTCATCCCAGGCCTTGTAATGTTTATAATACCTGTAATATTCCTCGATGCCTTTGGCCTTCCATCAATATACATAGTCGCTCCTTTATTTTTATTATTGTCTTTCAACTATATATAATTTGCGATGAGTGTGTATCTATGCATACTAGGCATATATTGGACCAGCCTCAACCATACTCCATAAGTGTAACATGTTCCAACATAATCAAACAATTCAATTAATCTGCCATATTTTACCTTTATGCCATCCATGGAAAATAAACCAAGGCCATGGATGGATGACAGAGCAATGTGATACATCCTCTCATTAACACAAAAGTCGGTGTCCAACTCTGGCAGTTCCTTGGGTACCCACTGTCTAAGTAGGTGTTTGTACCTCAAGGGAACCTTGATGTCACCTATGCTCTCATCGTCATAAGAGCATGATCCTCCTTCAACAAGAAATAATTTTATGCGCCTACCAAACTTTCTTCTGACATTTTCACCTCTAGTTGTTTTCACCTTGTAACATGTGTTGTATATGTTTTCCCTTGTCCCTCTTGAAATTTCATCGCTCAAGCTAGATGATAGGTCTAATAGATACATATTTGGTTGTACCTACACTCCATCTAGGGAGAAGGAAATGTTAGGCCAATGATATTCATATTATAGTATCGCTAAAGATAAACATTGAAATTATAACTTGAGATGTAAGACTTTTTCATCTAGGGTTGGAGCCCAACCTCTTAGAAAACACAAAGTATTTCTTCACTCAGTATTTTGGGTAGGTGTTTGTACTCTATTCATCTAGGTATACAATCTAAGGACATGAATCTAGTGAAATAGAAGAGTTTGTAAACTTTGTTTCTATTTGGGTGGCCAATATAGGCATCGATTTTCTCTAAGTGAGATATTCTAAGAATAGTTTTCAATCGGGGCATGAACATCCTTTTGTTTTGAATCCAAATTGAAATGATGTAAATTTTCCACATGATGAACACATTGTATGGTCCTTCAACATATGACATTATAAGCATGCAAAATTATCATCTATGTAGTTCATGGGTCGCATAAGATAGTTAGAAAACAAATCCACCTCAAATAAGTGGGACTTATAATGAAGGTCTTTATTAAAGATTCAATGATCTATTTCTTAGTGTCAAAAACCGTAGTTTAGCCACATCACACTGCATATACATAATAACAAAAAATGGTGGGAATATATTTAAGTTACATGGTTGAATAACACATGAAAATATTTAAGAGAATCCACAATATTGAAAATAGGGGCACACTAGGGTTGAGTTTATAATACAGTAGGGATGAAGCATAAACCCCAGCAAAGGATTATGTAAGTTTGTGGATTATGAAAAGGGTAGGGTTGAGTTTATAAAGGATTATGTAAGTTTGTGGATGAAGCATAAACTCCAGTAAAGAGAGTAATGAATGAAAACCTCTGAGAAACCCTAGCATGAATTGTTATGATGTAATAAAAATTATAACCTCTGAGAAACCCTAAACTCCATCACAGGTGAGGAAGAAGAAGACTTACCATGGTTTTAATCCCTCTCTTGTCCGTACGCCTCTCCCTCCTCAGTGCAACTATTCGGGCAGTTTCTCCTCTACCTCTTCCGTGCGCCCCTCCTTCTCTATGTGTGAAAATGTGTGCCCCTCCTTCTCCTCCACTTTGCAGACCATGTGCCTCTTTCTCCTCCACTCTGCAGATGGCATGCCTCCTCTGTGTGTGCAGATACATGTGCCCTTCCTCCTCCACTATGCAGACCGCGTGAGTGCAACTAATCGGGGGCAAGATTCAAAGGGAATGAATGCGGAACTATTGTTTTTTAATGCGGAAATATATATAACTCGAGGGATCACACAACCACACAAGGGAGAACTAGGAAAAAAAACGAGCCAGAGGATGGATAAGAACCAATTTTGGCTTGGAGGTAGATCTTTTAATATGGCCTCACCAAGGATTCTATATCATAAAACCGTGTGTGGGTGTCTTTATAAACGATCACAAATGGGTATTTTTACAATCCCATGATGGGATAATTAGGCTAATGGTCTCCCTCCTTGTATTTTTTATCATCTCTTTGAGGCAATCAAGAAAAATGTGGAACACTTATATGTTTTTTTTACATATCAAATGTGAGTAATACCTTGATTTATATAATAATATGATGGACCCCTAGATTAGGATTTTCTACATTGAGATCCTTGGCTTGAACTGAATGTTGTGGTCTATAACGTTGTCTTGAATTTCCATGTTCCATGTTCCTTGGATGCAATGGAAAGGAGCCTTTTGGGTGTTGCAACAAATGAGGCAAAGAGGGTCAAAAGTTTTTCCAAGATGATTTGAATGGGGCCAAAGGAGGGCTTGAATCCAAAAACATTAGAAAGGATGTTCATAACATATTCAAGGGTGCAATCCAAATCCCAAGCAATATGGGCTAACTTCATGAAGGTCAAATATGGAAAATTTGGAGGAATGTGAATCTCTTTCTTCATCGACACAAGGGATAAGTTCCTTTAACCACAAGATTTGAAATTATATAAGAGAGAAAGTGACCAGATGCAAGAGGGGGGGATTTCCCAATTTATTGGAATGTAAAGGCCAAGCCTTGGCCATCTTTGTTTGCAATCTTCACAATTGGTGGTTTCAAGGTTTGCTTCTATTGACATGATTAGCTCTAGGATCGATCAACTCTGGTCCTTCTCACCGAGATTGTCATCTTGGAAACCTTTTGAGCTTTGGAAGGTGGTATTTTTGGTGAACCACATATGAAATGCAGACTAGCATGGGCACCGAATGGAAAAAAGAGGTGTTAACTAGACCAACCCATGATAGGTAGGCACTAAATGACTGGGAACAAATCGAATACTCCACTAAATTAGGGTTTATGTTTTACATGATGATAAATTAGGGTTTGTTTCCAGAAACCCTCCCATATTGTTAAGGCATGAAAATAGTCTATCCATGTCAAATTTCAATGCATTCAGAAATAGTTTGAAAAAATTTCAACGTTGGCCCCATTCACAGGTCACTTCTTGCCTAATGAGCATCCATATTCACTGGGAACAAATTTAATACTCCAATAAATTGGGGTTTATGTTTTACATGATGAATTAATGATGGCCATGAAAAAATCCCTTTATACCTTTTTGCCAAAATTCCAAGAATACCTAACCTTGTTTGTCTTTTTGTGCAGGTACTAGCTCAAGGCGTAGGAAGTTGGAAATAGAACTTGGCTTTCGGGCTAAGTTCTATAAGTCAACTCAACTTTGTTTTTCATGAGCTTCTCTTGGTATAGAGAATAGTTCATTCTCTACTAAACAGGGGGAACCACGTGAAGGTGGAAGCTCTAATTATGCCCTTCCCCCCCCTCACATCACTCTCAATTTCCCCATATCCAATTTGAAATAATAAAGAACATGTAAAATACTATATTATACAAAATAAGAACATATAAAGATCATCATATAAAACACATACTTCTATATATCATTCATCTTCTTCTTCATCAAACTCAACATCGTCAATATCATCTTCATCATGAACATTGTCATTTCCCCAATACCCAATCTATCTAGATTCAACAACTATAACTAAAAACGAAACTAAGATTACATGAAAGAAAAACAACATAAGAGATATATAGTACAAATTAAAGTGCTTAATGAAACTAACTCACCAAATGTAGAAATGTCATTGATCTTCTTCTTCATCTGACTCATCATATTCTGTATCATCATCTGGTATTTCAGAATCATTGTCGAATGGATTGGCCATATCAACATCATCATCAATACTGTCATAATTTTCCATAATATCATAATCAAATATAGCGTCATCGAGAACATTATCATCTACATCATATGGTCGATCAACTTCTTCAACTTCATCATCTGACAATACATGGTCTACCTCCTCATGTTCCTCTGTATCACCTTCTAGTTCTTGAATATCATCTTCTTTCGGTACATTATACTTTACAGGCCTTCCTCTTGGATCATATCTAACAACAAACGACCAACCTGGTTTACCGGGAACCTCGCAATAGAATACCTACTCACATTGGCTTGGAAGAACATAACTTTCTAGACCCGGCTCAAATGTCCTTGTATTAACCATGGTAAAACCATTGTCATACTGAATAATAGTTCTTTCAGGATCACATTCATTTATCCGTAAATGATACCATTTGACCTCAAATAGAATTATCTTGAAGGATTTGAAGTCACGCTCGATTATATCATCCAAATATACATATCATCTATTTTATGTTAGTCTTGGATGTTTGTCACTTCTAGAAGAAACATTAGTGACTTGAAACATTGCAGTTATCCCTGAATTGGTGGTTTTCTTCGTGTCATCCACCCTTTTGACGCGAATTTTTCAACCATTATACCACATATCTTTGTGGTCCTTCAACTGCAATATTCCCGACAAGTAAAAAATAAATTAATAATTAATAAACGTATTTAAACTTAATAAATATTAAAAAATAATACATATTTAACATTTTGTATAATAACAAAAAGTACGGGTAAAATTTATATGCTTACCTGTTTATCTTTTAAACCATATGCTAAATCAATCTCCCTCTGCGTAAGATTGTGATCTTCATTACGATGAGCTCTTTTAATTAATGTAGCCACCCATTCCCATGATAAGCTACCATGATTTTGTTCACATTGTTCTATCCATAGCTTCATCCAATCAATATGGTTAGCAATGTATAAATGTAGTGCATCCCACACTCGACTAGCTGCAATAAAAAAAAAATATAAATTAGTAAGAATAATGAATAATAATAATTGATGGAGGTATAATATAAATTGAAGACATATAATATAGATAAAAATAAAATAATATAATAACTTTCACTTTCCTCTTTTTACCATTCCCGACCAAGACCTCCACTTCAGATATTTTGACGTTATTGACACCCCAAATGAAATGCATATTAATTTTCCTCCCTAAATTAGGAAGATAATCGCTAACGTTTGATATACCATATGCCCCTCCACCATAGAACCCTCGGGACATGATGTTTATCTAACTAAATCCTTCAATGACTTCAAGTGTCTCTCCACCATCCACATTGACCTTGTGTGTACAGGTCCACACAATTCAATCTCCTCGATACTTTTGCATTGAGGTAGTGTATGAGGTAGTGTTCTTGCGCATTGAAAAATGTTGGAGGTAGATACTTTTGCATTGCACACATTAAACAAGGAATTTATCTCTTCCAATATTTTATCTCTTCCTTATGGATTTCTTTAGATGACAACCACCTACAAATGTTACGAGAACAAATTATGTTTCAACAAAGACAATATTGTATACATGAACATTACAAGTAAAACACATGTCATCCAAAACTTCTACAATGTGTGCAACGCAAAAGTATCCACCATCCACATTGACCTTGTGTGTACAGGTCCACACAATTCACTCTCCTCGACCTAGTGTATGAGGTAGTGTTCTTGCGCATTGAAAAATGTTGGAGGTAGATACTTTTGCGTTGCACACATTAAATGAGGAATTTATCTATTCCAATATTTTATATCTTCCTTATGGATTTCTTTAGATGAAAACCACCTACAAATGTTATGATAACAAAATATGTTTTTACAAAGACAAGATTGTATACATGAATATTACAAGTAAATTGAACACATGTCATCAACAAATTCTACAACATTTTTATTACATATAAATAATAATATGTAATTCATCTGTTGTTATTTACCTCATGTATTTTCCAAGGTCATATATAACTTGTTTTACGTTGTTGTCAAAGCTATCGGGCAAAGATAGCGGTAGCACATACTGTAACAAAACAATGGCACATTAATAAATTTCCGATTTCATATTAACAATATATTTACAAAATTTAAAAATATTACATCAATTCTTACCAATACATAACAAATATATGAAAGAAATTACCTTGATGAAGGTATGCCAGTCATGAGTTTTTAACCCGCCAAATTCACCTTTCTTTGTTAATATATTCTTAATGTTTGAAGCAAATCCTGTTGGAAATATAATTTTTTGAATGATCTCTTTTACAACATTTCTTTCATCTTCTTTAAATAACCATGGGAGGCTATTTCAATAGACACCATTAGTCCTATTTAAATCAATAATATTTAGCATTGCATGATTGGCTTCTTGAATGTCACTACAAATTTTAGAATTTTTTTCTTCATCACGCCTTCCATCTAAGATTATCCACAACATTTATGTTACGTTCTTTCCGATATGAATTGTGTCGAACAAATGAGTTATTTCTAGTTGCTCGTAGTAGGGCAACCTACTGAATTTTTTGGGGAAACTTTTCATTCCTCGTGGAAGTAGATCAATGCCTTGATGACCAACTATATGTTACATAAATGAAATTAACAAAATTACAATTGTTAGATTATACACAGTAGACATGAGAATTCAACACAATTAAAAAATGTAATATATTGCATACGATGATGAAGATTGACTTACATTGATGATTTGATCTGTTATATTCCAACTTCCATAGGTGTGGTGTCATTCTTCATGGTTTTATCACACTCTCCTCTTTACCATTGAAAATATGTTTATCGATATTTCAATACCTATGGTTATTAGGGAGAAAGTGCCTATATTCATAAACATCTCCTTTCCTAAACTTCTTGAATGACGAGATCTCATCCTAGGACCACAAACTGGACATGCAAATTTTCCCTTTGTTTGCAGACCTAGAAGATACACATCAATGGCAACATTAGTTATATAACAAGCAATTATTTAAAAAAAAAACATTATAATATCATCAACATCTAACTTAATTAAGTGCAATAGTGTGTTACATACCACAAAAATGTGTTAGTCCCGGTGCATCGTGAATTGTCCATGTAAGAATCCCATGGAATTTAAATCCTCTTTGGCCTATTGGTCTAGAGATGTCGTACATAGTGATGTTGTCCCATAACTTTAACAACTCATCGACAAGAGGATCAATATATGCATTCATATCTTTCACTTAGTACTTACCTAAATGGTTAAAAAATACACATAATTACTACACCTTGTATACATATATGAAATTGTGCAATGAACAAGACAAATGAAATGTTAAACATTAAAAAAACAATATAGTTATAAAAATATACCTAGAACAATCATTGCCAACATTGTGTGCTCTCTCTTTATTGACATCCAAGGAGGAAGGTTATTTTTTATAACAAAAACAGGCCACACCGAGTAGATAGACCTGACTCACCAAATGGATTTCAACCATCAACTGCTAATGAAATCCTAACATTACAAGGTTCTTCTTTAAAAATTGGCCATCTTTCTTTGATATTTTTATATAAAGAACCATCTGTAGGCATTCGAAGAACATCATCTTCACTTCTATTCCGTGCATGGTAATCCATAAACTGTGCTATGTTGCGACATCTAAATAGTCGTTGTAGGTGTGGAATTATGGGAATATAACAAAGAACCTTGTGATGCACCTTTTTTCTTAACTGATCAGTTTGATATCTACTAATTTTACATTGTGGGCAATTCGATTTAGATTCATATTGTCCATAATATATTATGTAATCATTGGGGAATGCATCAATAGCCTGATATTCCATTCGAATTTCTTTTAGAATGGATGATAATTCTCAGTATGTGAAAGGTAACTTATTTGGTGATGTTAAGAAATATTCACCTGTCAACCTACAACAACAATATACAAAAAGAAAATCAATAATGAAAATTATATTAATCATTATAAATATTGCATCCTTAATTTAGACATCAATTGACACTGAAAATAAAATAAAATAAAAGTTGAAAATTGCATAAAACTATAAAATGATGTTGCTTACTTTAGGATCTCTGTCATACATGTGTTTGAAAAACCATTTTATACCTTCAAGTTGACCAACAACATTACAACAGAGAGAACACTTTTTTTGTGCCTTCATATAGGGATTCAGTGGCATTTTGAAGGATAGGTTTATCAAAAATATATTCATCATCATTGTCCTCATCATTGCCATCATTATCATCCTACAAGTTGTCCTCCTCCATTTTGACATCATCATCCATTGGAGCGTTATAAATGTCTTGGATCAATCTATTTGTCCCATCATCATCAACTATATTATTAATATCATCATTTTCCATAGGAATAACGTGATCACCATTATCCACATGATTAAGTTCATCTTGTTCTTTAGTATTATCTCTATGAAAACGTCTCCTACTAGGTGACATCACATTCTTAGGATGATTTTTCTTTAATAAAAACAATGGAAGCAATAAAATACAGTTAGAGTATATCAAAAATATTATTTTGAAAGATAAATTCAAAAAAAAAAAACAATTAATGTATAATACCCTTAAAGATCTATAATAACTAATTAATTACCATGGGATGATATTCATTGCCCCCTTCAACATTCCCATTCTTCCTACAATGTTTTTCAACTAATTTTAAAGGTAATCTTCTTCCATTAAAACCCCTGCATTCACAACAAGGGAAATAACATTTCCCATCACCATGAATCACCATGTGCCTCTTTAACATAAAAAGCTCTCTTTTCTCGTCTGGAGTTGACATCGTAATTACCTATTACAACAAATCCATTGAAACATTATAAGTACAATATACAAATCTATTCAAATAATTTGGTATATTTTTAGATATTTGTAATGAAAATTATACAACATTTTAAGAAAAATTAAGGGACAAAGCATGAAACCTAAAAGCATGAAACATTAATAACAGGAGGTGGATCACCCCTAACCCTT
>CBVK0100462137.1:0-12271 GCA_900067695.1 Picea abies
AAACCTGGCAGAATCAGTTAACAGAAAAATTAATTGATTTAGTGAACTGGCTTTGAAGAAAATTCAGTGTTATGATTTAATTGATTAATTCCGTTCTACAAAGGTTTTTGTAATTTGTTTGATTATGATGTATTGAGTTCCTTGAGTCTCAGTTATGATAAGAAGTTGACAGTATCTATTCATAATATTTTTGTGCAGAACAATGGCTGGAAGCACCTTTTCGTTGGGTTTGATAGTTCTATGACCATTGGTCTGCGTGGGCCTACAAACCTCTTTGGGCATCCCACAGATAAATTGATATCAGAACTTGATGTAGAACTCGGTCAATGGGACATGCAACTATCAGAGCCAGTGACCAAAATTGCCTTTGGGCACTTCCCACTGTCATTCACCGCAGCTACAGAGACAGGGAAGCGTCTGGAAGATCTGTTTGCTAAACATTCAATAGCAGCATATCTCTGTGGGCATTTGCATACAAAGTTTGGGAGAAATTTACAGAGGCACCACGTTCAGTTACCCCCTAATTCTAAAACTTTTCAGCAGTATTTCCAGTTTAATGCACATGATATGGCCATCGGCAATAACAAAAAACAGTTCTGTAGCTTGGGTAACTCATCTATTAAAGAGTTTTGGGAGTGGGAAATGGGTGATTGGAGGGAAAGCAGGATAATGCGAATCATTGCCATCGATGAGGGGCATGCATCATTTGTTGATGTTGACTACAAAATGATGAGCTGGCCTCTTGATAATACATCTATAGCCATACCAACTATCATAGTTCCAACATTTCCTTTGGACTCACGCATGATGCAAAGAATGTCTTCCTCAGTTGCACAGGAATGCAGATTTAATAATTTATCCTTTCGTGGATCAATACGAGCTTTGGTGTTTTCGGCAAATTCAATCATCTCTGTCAAAGCCAAACTCTACGACTCCATATCTGGAAAGCTTGATTTGGCTATGGAGATGAAAATGATGAAACATTCAGATACAATAGAAAGAGGTGATTTATACATAGCAAACTGGGACTGGAAAATGTTTATGGATCCATCTCCTAACCGATATTGGTTGCAAATTGAGGCAGTTGAGGATTCTGGAAAACATGCATATAGCCAAACAAGGCCATTCTCTGTAAATTTAAAAGCAGCTCCATTGAAATGGACATGGCAAGAATTTTGGGTTATGGGATGTCATTGGGATTCACTATATCAACCACTGCTCTGGTTTATTTTTGTTTTTCTGCTAGCTTTGCTTCTTGTTCCAAAATTGTTAATTTTTTATGTAGGAAACGAGAATCAGTTCAACAGATGGGCTTCAAATATCTTGAACTGCAAAGGTTTTGGTAATTTTTTGTTTAAAATGCCGTCATGGGTCATGTTAGAAGCATCTAGAAATCGTCCTATCTGGTGGAGTCAGTTGCTTCATTTAGTATACTTGATCTTCTTTCCTTGGTTCCACGGACAGGTTCTGGTGGAGGATTTCAGAAATGGCTACATGTCCCATAAGGGTTGGACAGTTATGCTTCCAGAGTTTATGATTCCCCAATCTGTTATTGGCGTGCCCGATGTATTGGTGATTGTTTTGCCTCACCTTTATCTGGTAGTTTTTCCTCTTCTTTGTGTTGTATCATCTCTTGCAGCTGAGAAAGTAGTTTGTCAAATGCACTATTTACTTAAATCAGAAAAGAAAGAAGCCAAGGTTCTAGTGAAAAGGACAGTTGATACAAGGACTTCTGAAGACTCTGCTACACTGAATTCGCAACTGAATGATGCAATACTTCCATCTCTGGACCTGGATAACGTAAACATCAATCGACTTTCAACATTGTCTTCAAAGCATTGTGCAAAGGCTTGCACTGCATCTTGTATACATTGCAACCGCTGGATTAGGAAGGCACTCCTAGGAGTTTGCTTTTTAATTCTATGGAGTCACTGGAAGGTAAGGTTTCGTAACTTTCATGCTCATTATACCTTTTATTTGTTTGGTCATTGATTATTTAAGAGTCAGATGGTGGGAATAAGATTCAGGAATTTGTGTCATTTATGTAATTAGAAATTTAAAATATTTTCTCTATTTCTGTTTATTCATTTATTTGTGCACATGCACTATTGTTTTGGACAGCAAAGCAAAGCCCTGGTTTGTGCATATGGTGCAAAGGCTGTTCTTTATTCTCCGGGGTTTGTCTGGCCAGTACCACTCCTGTTGGCCTTAGCAGTTTGGAAGACCAAAAATTTGAACTACATCAGCAATGCTTGACCATCCAAAATGGCACAAGAGATAATTTCCAAAGTCCTGTCAGTTAAGCCAAATCACTGTCTCAGTTCTTTCTTTTTACCAAAGTTCACTTAAAGAAGACTACAAATGATTAGGCTAATTGTCAAGTGTTGAATTTCTTACTTAGGGGAAAAGATGTGGACATCTAATATTGTCTGGAAAAATTAATATAGCAAATATGATCTGCAGCACAAGGATTATCATGCAAGAAAATATTAATGTTGCCATGTTTTTGATCCATCTGAGACATGCGAAAATACATCATGGATAATTTATGGCAGGAACTGTACTGGTCTTTTATTTAGAAGTACATGCTAAGTTATGATGAAAGTCCATCATCGATGCTACTCACCAAAAATAGTAACATAAATATTTTTGGTATATACTATTATCTATATCTCTTCAAGGGCGTAAGTGCAACGATGTAAAGTTTCTTGCACAGTTTGTAGTTTATTATCATTTTTCCAGTACTTGCATGGTAACTTTCCACAAGATTGCTAAATTAGTAAATTTAGTTTGTCTTTCTACTATGAGCTATAGTATGGGACCCAAGTGACTCACCAACAAAATCTGTCATTTGAAATATTTATCAAAACAGTTTCAAGAACATTGAATCTATAATTTGAAATTGCATCAAAACATTTTCTCTTTGAACAAGAATTATTAAACTTTTATCTGCAGATTTGTCAACCAGTGCATTTTTTTGGGGTCCTGGTATCTGCTGACAAGGAATTAGACTTTTCACAGATACTTTTGCTTTATATATCCATTGTTTGTACACAAAACATTAGTCTTGGTTCTCCACATCTGAAACATATAGAAAACAGAAGGAAATGGTAAAATGGGGTTAGCAAGTAGCACATCCCTTCTCACT
This sequence comes from Picea abies, assembly GCA_900067695.1. Lineage (NCBI taxonomy): Eukaryota > Viridiplantae > Streptophyta > Pinopsida > Pinales > Pinaceae > Picea > Picea abies. The sequence continues at coordinate 3,149 of CBVK0100462137.1, forward strand.
TTTGTTTCCAAGGAAAATCTTGTGGGATCTCCCCCTCTTCCCTGGAATATCGGGATGGAGGCTGGCTCAATCACTAGTGACAATAGTGGTTGGTAAATCGGAGGGCTGGACCGGATTTGAACCCGTGTGACCTATGGTCTCTCCATCGGCAACATGCCTTGGGTGGTTTGATTGATTGAGCTAGCCCTTGGAGCTATCCCTTTGCACTTATCTACAGGGAGTGTAATTATTAAACCAATGCATTGTCTGTGCAGTGAACAGTCTCACAACATTAGGGGAAATTCTATCCCTATGTGGGATTTCATTCCATAATACTCCTCTATGGCCAGCACCCAAACCTCCCCATAGGTATTCTGCTCCATGGGATAGTACCATACCCTTGTAGACCACCATTATAGGACATCCTTAGCCAAATAGCTTGATCTACAACTATTGGACGAGTTTAGACAGGTAGCTCCTACATGATTCTATGCACCACCATATGACAATGGGTGCATGGTGTCTATTCATAGTGCCTTCGAGCTTCAGCCCTTCTTTTAAGGAAGGTAGTGACTATAGTAAATAGGATTCAGCGTTTCTCCTTCCAACTTAGTTGTAATGTCCTATTACCCTTGTAGCAAATTTTGGTGACGCATGAATATCATGTGCTTTCAACTACAAGCTTTCCCAAAGGGTAAAGCTTATATGATTATAGTTAAACAATCCATACTAGGTAACTACAATTGATGTCTATGCTACTGATAGGGACCCCGCTGATCTTCCATGTTCATCATGAACTCCAGATTTAACAAACTCCTCAGGGTCTTTTAGTGTCTATGGTGCATGATGAAATTGATGCAAAAATAAACTGTCATATAGCTCTACTGCTGCCTAAGCAAAATGCTATATAGATAACCATCATGTTCCTAGTCATAAGGACATCGAAATTAAACCCATAAACTAAGTAATAATAGTAAGCTATAAGTACATAGGCAAGAATGTACATACTGTTACCTGAAAAAGGCTTGACAATGCTACTAGTTGAAAAGAATTTAAAAATTTATGGCTTAGGTATTATAAGTTACCTATCCATATCAACTTTCACCATACAAATCCGCCATCCATGCATACATCATAGTCACCATACAAACTTTAAACTTGACAACACCAAGGTGTACTTTAGTTTGCTACACCCACAATTATATACCATATGATATGGCTATTCAAAATTTGCAGACTTTGAAGTTTGAACCACAACAAACTACCATACTTCTATTGGGTTGCAGAAATCCAAGTCTGGTCGCAAAAATTCGCACTTCATAGTGGAAATGATGCACTGGAACATGAAGAAGTCCCAGAGCTGGTTTGGGCTATAGAAATTATAGTTTTAAACCACATACATACCAAGACTGTAAACGATCTGTTGATCATGCAACAGGCTCATATGTGCATATGGGGCCACCTTTGAAATATTTACCTGCTAAGCTTATAGGCTAGTCAGTGTTATCAAGAAATCATGAATTCAAAACCTTCACCCAAGGTAAAACTTTGCTTAAGATAGAAGCCTTTTATTGTATTTGAGGGTTAACGGTTTTAGGTGGTTTAGGATTCCCTTGCACGCCTCTTTAGTAAAAAATAACCTTTGCTGCTTCTGAGTTAAAAATCTGTGGAAGCGATCAGAGAGTTCTCATTTGAAAGAGACTTTAATAACCCACCTTTGTTGTTCGAATTCTCAAATCCTTATTTATTTTGAAGAAGGCTTTGTTGGATATGGTATTCGAATCCCCATCATTTATTCGTGAATCAAAGGGTTTTTCCTTCAATTGAATGGATTGTATCCGATGAAAGTTACCTCCCTAGCGTCTGATTTCTTTCTTCGTTAGCCTGGGTTTCAAGAGTTTTAGAGGTTGATTGTCCATTTTCCCCTTTTTTTATATTATTCAAGTGATGCCCAAAAATTCTTCGTTGTTTCATGCTTCGAATGTTTCTACAGGCCAGTGCGAAGGCTAATAATCAAATAAATTGGGATAAAAGGACTTTCGGCCTTCTGACACCCGGTATCATTTTATCAACAATTGGATAAGATGAGCAAAACCCTCTGGTGTGAAGAACCCTGATTTAATGGTGGGACCTCTTTTGAAATAAAAGGACCTTCAAGTCACAAGGCCCGAGTATGCTATATTCGTGACTCGGGGATATATCACCCACGTTACTTCGTAAATAAGAAATTCAGGCGCAGAGGATTTGAACGAGTCAGTTCTTGTTTTGAAGTGCGATGATCGAAGTAATAAACTCTGTCGACCATTCAAAGTTTGATGAATATAATTGACCCAAGGTTATTTCGAAATACTTTGACCAGTGCCAATGCCAAAGGAAATTCTAGTAATAAATTTGACATTTTGGTAGATGGGTAAGTTTGTGTATGCAGGTTACCAGAATTAGTCATAATGCAGGTTTCCACAGTTAGTCATAATGCTAGAGAAACTTCACACAGTTTAATTCAGAAGTTTTTCTAACAGATGTTTGAGTTATTGAAACTATGGTAATATAATAATGAAGAAGACTTTAGCCCTGAAGCTCGAGTGTAGGACTATGCTTTGTTCTAATACTCATATTTGGTTTTCATGGGAAAGTTCTATTTATAATGTTTTGAACCAAAGGCCCATTCTTCATTTTTGAAGCATTTGTTCTTTAACTCCACTCTAGATGAATTTAAAGGAGGGATAAGTCACTTGTATTTGGGAAAGCAATAAGGGGGAGATTTTAACATCTTAAGCTCTAAGGTGTGGTTCGTTACAAAGGGACACCTTCGTTTCAAGTCTTGGCATCACTATATTTTGAGCTAAGGCCACAAAAAAATGGATCATTATGGAACTCGGTTCCGAATGTTGAAATCTTAAGAATTGTTAAGTTCATTGATTTTTTTAGTGGATTTTGAAATTCTATTTTCTTCCTTTGAGTTCGATGAAGTTAAAACCACACTTCATTGGAGAACTAGGGATTTGCAAAAGTAATTAACTATGAATTCCAAGAGAGAGGGGTGGTGTCGAAAGACATTGTTATAACACTAGAACACAAGTGAAGCATAGTTCAACATGTAGAATAAAGAATTATACTATTAAAAAATAAGAGATGAGTGTTGCCACAACAAAACTGTGTTGATTGTTCTACTATATCAATGCAATTGTACACATATAAATACATGAAGGCTTTGACTAAAGATATATACACTCCCTTGTCACAATCATAACTAGCTGAGAGAATATCTCAACTACACACTAAACTAATTTATCTCTCATCCAACAACCTCCTAAAACCACTCAAGAAGGCTATTCACACAAAGACATTTTTTACTTGACAATAATGAATACAATAACAAACTTATGTGACTAAATATCAAAATATAAGACAAGTATGAGTTAACTATTCTAATACTCACCCTAAATGGGTAATTGTCTTGTCTAGTGAGATCTTCATTATTCTCTGGTTTACTATAACAAATGCTTATTTAGATCTTGAACATGGTCCCACAATGCAAATTCTTCATTTGGTCTGATGTTGTGTTTGTGTTTCGTAACTTAAGCATAGAGTCACTACCAAATTGTCAAGGTCCATATAAAGGAACAACCATCCACTAGAATACATGGGTGCTTAATTGTTGTAATCGTCGATCTAGAAGGAAGTCCTTTATCTACATGGTTCATTCAACTCCTTGATGAACTCCCCCTAAATGTGCAAACAACTCTACCAACAATTTCCAAGAACTAACTAGTGCAATTGAAGCACCTCGCTCTCTACTAACATATGTTCCTTGAATCTTACTTGATTCGATTCCAACACACCTGGTCCAATATCACTCAGACTCTATAGCCAGCGAATGGCTCACCCAACTCACAAGTGTTAACAATTCTTTATATTGGTGAATAGTGTCCCATTTGGGGAAAATAAAAAATGAACATCAAACCTCCAACTATGAGTCTAATGCCACACAACCTTTGTTGAATATTAGACCATGAGTTTAAAGCAACATAATCAAACTAGGGGTATGCATGCCTATATAGGGATTACAACCATATGCCCAATTACATTAAGCAAATTTTTAACCTTGCCCCAAATACCATAGAACCATAATGGTTTCCTTTGCTAATTTATTCTTCCTTGTGTTCCTTTGAAGTCATGTATGTAATTGGTGTCTCCACTTTTGTCATCCACGGTCTGCACTTGCAAAACAAGCTTGTCAAATATTGGAGTGCCTAATTCCAATATGGACAAATCCTTGCAACATTAAGTTTGGTGACTCAATGTTACTTCCCATCAAAGACCTCTTCTTGAGAGCTACACAGTTTTGATCGAAAAATATTCCATATTTGAGGTAGTCCCTATTACACTCCTCTCATTTACAAAACTTCGTCAAAACACATTATAAGATATTGTACAATGTCCCTTCCTTGGATGTATTTTAGTCCTTACAACATTTTCTCTCTCAAATAAACACCATTAAACCATCATGACAATCAATTATTTCCCATGTGACCAACCACACCATAAAAGATACTTTCACTACACCATGACTCAATTTTTGATGACCTCTAACTGACTTCTTACCATAAACTTGGCAACCTTGGACTTTCACTTTAGGATGTCGGGTAACATTGATCATGCACCCCCATCTTGTCAAGACAACATGGCATTGACATACCATGATATAATTGCTATTAAATTTGACATAACAAATGACTTTAATGTCATCTTATGACTTTCATCTACTACCATATGACATATGGACCTTGTTGCCCCTTCAAGGGAAACTACATTGAGACCACCCTCTCATGGGTGCATTGTCGTTGATTGCACGAGATCTCATGCTCATACCTGCCAGTTCCAACATGATCTTCCAATGCTTCCAGCCTGACATCATCCATGGCATCCTTCAAATAGCTTTACCATGGTATAACAACTCCTATGCTTTACAATTTAGATGATATGTGTTTGCGATCATGGTACTTCATGCTTCATCTTTTAGTTGATGTGCTATGGTTTCATGTGATGGTTTCCTGCTTAGAAGTGGTGTGATTGTTTCTAACCTATCATGAAAGTAATTAACATGGGTTATATCTTATAATACTATTTAACACTAATAATTTTATTGTATTGTCTCATTTTTACCATGGTGGGACATATTTCCCTTAGATAAATGATGTCTTGACTTAGGATTAGATGTACTATTCGTATTCTGGTTAAGTAGCGTGTCCATATCCTAACCACGTCTAACACTTTCCATCAATTCCCCTCACTACCATCTCGTTCATAAAAAGAAACATTATCCCTACTTATATTTGACTTATCAAATGTCATCCAACAAGGTCTAGATGAAGAAAAACGTAAGCCCTAGATATTGAGGAATACATGTGTTTGAAGTTGAGGGGCATGTTAAGCCCTAGATATTGAGTTATTACATTTCTGTCGTTATATTAGTGTTGTCCTTATTAATCGGCTAGACCCTTTAATTGTAATTGTACCCTTTGTCTCCTATATATACCAAGGAGGCCTAGTTTTGGAAAGCATATCATCTTGTACATTTTTTATATTGTAAAAAGAGGTTGCTCCCTCAAAGAGTCTTATCATTCATTCTTCTATCTAATTCTCAAGGAGTGGAGTTACTTCTCTTTCTATTTCCAAGTTATTTGGGTGTTTGTTTCCTAACAAAAACACGTCTTCAATATTCCTTCTACATAACATCATTGAAATAAAATCATGCATTATGGGAGGAGGGCCACCTTGTCAATTACTTTTGCAAAATTCTAGAAATGTGTCGTAATAGAGTTAGAATTCAACATGGTACTGACATCAAGTATCGCATACTAATTGACCTAATATATAATGGATTCAATTTATCAAACATGCTAATGGAAATCTTGACACTAGGATTTCTTTCTTGAAATTTCTCAAATAGTTCAACTTGCATCATCTCCATAACGTGCTTACAATGCTCCTCCTATAGTTAAGCATTGCTGCAAAAAACACTTTTGATCTGGCATAGCATGAGAATGGGTTTCCCAAAACTCTACAACCTTCTTTCTAATGCATTCTAGAAGTCTATCTTGGTAGGGATTCTCACAAATAAGATTCCACCAAGCAACTTTATCATTTTCATCTCTATTGACCCTGAATTTAGTATGCCTTTGCAATGTTTTTCTTGAAACATGGAGTAGTTTTGACATTTCTATCACCATTTGACTTCTTGAAGTCCCTTGTGCAACAACAATACTTGTAATTGCCTTACGAGCAACTTAGATATCGAGTTTTCTTGATCTGCCAAATAAAGATAATGCTTTTGATACATTCTCAGATACCTTTGTGCGTTCAACAACTAAAAAACCCAACAACTTTCCTACTTGTTTTAATTTTATGTGTTTTATCAATCCATGTAAGATTTGAGCTTGTGTAATCGGTATTTTTTTTTTCTCAAAAAACAAACTAATTATGTTACTAACATGTTCTCTAACTCTCTGATCAAGACTTGGGTCCCCAAAATCTTCTCTTGTGTTTTCATTCAAACATTCTAAAAAGTCTCCACCCCTTTGAAAACCAGTACAACTTTTGACTATTCTTGAAACTTGAGAGGGGATAGGGTCTTGCAACCAGTGGTTAGATTATATCCTCATAGAGTCCAATTAATTTTGTACATGTGTTACATATAAATCATGTGTTAAAATACAAAAAATGTTATGCAAATTATATTTACCAGAATATAAATAAAAACTATGAGTATAATTACCAATATTGCTCTCATTGGATTCCTTGGAGACTCTCCAATTAGATGCACCAAAGGTTGGGCAATGGGTTGACCTACATTTCTTCATGTTGTTCTCTCAATTATAGTCATCTTTGTCTCATCCTCTCTCTATCCTTCTCTTGCACTTCATATTCGTCAACCTGTTGGAGCTCATATTTGTTTTTGCACTTTTCCATATTTCCCATCTTGATCATTACTTAACGTACACTAATATTAGAATTCACACAAATTTATTGTTTTTTGTATTTTCACAATGACAAGAGTACAACCAAGTGTGCCTTGGCTCGCATGTATTTTCCTTTTCTATTTTGTTTTTTGTGAATGTTTTGTTGTTGTTGTTGGTTACAACAATACCTCGATTGAGCCATTTCATAAACCCAAAGTAGACCTTGATCCAGGGTTTAATAAACCCTCGATCAATTTTTTTTAAATCTTATCAGAAGCCCTCATTTGAGTCTTTTAAAAACATAAATCTTATCCCCTTTTTGCAACTACAACTTCCATGGGGCGAAACCCCTTCATCTCTTCCATATCAAATGGTGGACTTGATGCCAATGGATTCATCATCGAATCCTCTAGCCAATGGCGTGCCATTCTTACACGTTCAGTTTCATATGATATTTTAAATTTATTTTCTTCTAAAACTTATACTTCAAACCTTATCATGTCGGTTGGTTAGTTTGACAGTGAAATAATGAATTGGTTGATTGCCATTGGGATTCATGAAACGAGAAGTAGTGGAATCAACATTACGTTGCTAGATTTTAGTAACATTCAATCTTGCATGCTGAGAGACAAGGATTATTAAGACAAGTTATAATAGACCCATGAACACATTTGAATGTGTAAGCGTGGTGGTGGCACATAAACCTCACAAGGATGGTGGCTTTCACTACCACGTGGGTATATTAAAGAATAATGCAACTATTTTTTCCATAGCTACGAAGGTGCTCAAAGAAAAATCATCAGTGTAAAAACTACATAACAAAATAATTATAAAAAATATGTGGGTTCTCTCTAGATGTTTCTTCTTCAAAAGGGTATTTTTGGTTTTTCAATCTATGCAAACAAGAAAAAAAATTGTTGGGAACACAAAGGTGTATAAAATGAGATTCAAATATTAATTTATTAGCTTCGAAAAGTAATAAAAAATATAATATAATTTTCCATTTTTTTTTATAAATAAGTGGGATACACTATCGTGTGTAGATTGTGCTCATTTTTTTTTTGAAAAGTATACATTAAAAATTGAATTAGATGATGGAAACAAAAGTCACTTATTTTTTTCAATTTTGCAAAGACAAATATATAATTAGATGTAAATTTAACACATAAAATGACATTAATACTTTTTTGAAAAAAATATTATCAAAAAGATAACATAATTTCCTAAAAATTGTTTTTAATTGCACTTCAAAATTCACAAGGTGTATATGAGTTTCCAAGGCTTCAAGTTCAAAAATTTGTAAAATATAAAATTTTCGTCGTTGCATTTCACTAAAAAGTGGGACACATCTTCATGGATTCACCCTCTTGCATTATGGTCAGGGAACATATTTTTACATGCCTTCTTCTATCAATGGAAACACAAGGAATCCACAAGTTGGACTTCACTATCAACAACTATGTTGAGGGGAGGGACAATGTTAGGGGATTCGGGAACAAGCCTAGGGAGGGTCAACAACTTGTAGATAATGTGTGTTGTCTCCTAATTCATTTTATAGAGTTGCCATTGACAAGAAGAATGCATAGATGATCACTTTGTCTGCTGAAAACATGGATGGGGTCGCCACCTACACAAGCAATGACAAAATCCATCTAGTGTCAAGTATGTGATCAATTATTAAGATGGTGTAAAGGATATTACATGCATTCTATACATATGACATGATGATGCTTATGCGTCATCATGGTTAATTGAATGCATCATCAATTATGTTTGCCTCACTGCTAACCTCACCCCTTCAAACTGGGTTAATCCCAATAATGATGATAAATTGGACTAGGATTAGGGTTGGAATTTGTATTCCTTTTTACCCGTCAAATGTTTTTTTTTTTGACGTTTTGGGTCTCTAAATTCTCAATCAAAGAACGTTTTGTATAAAATTGTGCCCTTCAACAATGATGTTTTTATAAGAAATTAACCATTCAATAATGAAGCTTTGATAAAAAAAATTACCCTTCAATAATAAAGTTATTTTAACATACTATGCAAAAGAAGAAAGGCAAATTGAGATTGAAAAAACATGTGTGTCATATTCTGTTGATAGTATGGTAGCTGCGGGAGGTATTAACCTCCACGTGTAACCCTGACAAGAATAGAATATTCGAGGAAGCAAGAAGAAACC
>CBVK0100462138.1:0-12271 GCA_900067695.1 Picea abies
TTGGGGAGTAAAAGGGTTTACACCCCCAAGGAAGTAGCCTATCTAGCTTCTTCATATTCTCTTCACTCCATTAACCCTTTCTTAAAGGCACTAGTCATTTACTTATTGCATGGGAGAAATAAATTGTTGCCTTGGTAAACGTACAAATTTCAAGTTTTGGAGTTGTCTCTTTTGGATAATGATCTTGATGCCTTGGGAATTCTTCTTCCCTTAGGGCGTCCTCTTTCTCCTACAAATTCTTATTGCTGTAGTAAAACTAACCTACAGCCATTAGGGCTGATTTAAACTCTAACCCTAACCGCTAATATCTCACAAACTAACCCTAGACTAACCCTCTAACTTTGCTAGTTTAACCTACTAACCTAGGTGCATCTATTGGGCTAGCTTTTGGCACTTTTTGATGATCAGATTTGTTGTTGTACTTCATTGAATGCTACAGCCATAAGGCTGATATATTGTTGCATAAATTTACTTTTATGACAGCCATCTTTATTCAGTCTTGAAGTGCTATTTTCAGTCCACATTGGTTACTAGTTTTATTGTTGACATTGCTAACTAATATAGACCTTTTACTTGCTGATTTGAATGTAATCTATTGCTGATTTACTAACTTGTATGCCGCTGTATTTTAGGGACAGCAAGCTTGACTTGTTGATCCATTACTATACTTAGTTGGAAAAGTGTTTTTTCTTGTGCCTCGGGCAGGTATAGGTGCACCGGCAACTATCTCTTTACTCAGTATCCATTTACCTCTCTTTACTTACCATTTCCAACCAATCTATTCTTCCATCACTTGACCTTCTGGGGGACTTCTACTTACACTTCCCTTCATCCTTCTCATTCCCCCTAGGGTCTCCGGGATCGGCTCCCAGGAGTGACCTTAGTCACCCCCCAAGTGTGAGACCTACATCGAGGTGACATTGGGTGTAATGTCCCATAGTTGTAGCACATGCTTTTTGTGATTGGGTTGGGCTTTGCCCAACTTACAACTTGTGCTATAACAGGCTTCTATATGTAGATTTCTTTGAACTTGATTTCCTCCATTATGCATGGACTTTCCTTCTTAGGTCGCCTCTAATTCACACTTATAAAGTAGCTCAAGTTCTAAAAGAGTTCTTTCTTCTTTGACCATAACTTGAATTTGACTAATCTATATCTTGTTTCCATCCCAAATAAGTTTTTCAACCTCTACAATGGTTTTTTACAAGGATTTCAATTCAAGGTTGTTACTAAATATTCATATGATTGCACTCTTTCAAGTTTTTAAGGTGCAACCTTCATACAAGATCTCTCCATATTTTCAACATTTTGAATTAATGACCATGAGTATTAATGTCATCCATATTTATTAACCATTTGATATGCATTGTTAACTAATAGCTTACACAAACATCAATCATTTCTTCATGTCCTCAATGTTTTGGACCATTGGGAATATATCATTTGCATAAAGAAGAGGTATTCTTGTTAGGATATCTAATCTAATTCCTAACCTACTTGCTTTAAGCATTATTCTAATTTATCTATGTAGACTCTAAAAAGGATGGGAGATAGTGGCCAATCTTGTTTTACATAGATATAAATATCAGTAGTCTTGTCTCCATCATTCTTTAGTTTTACTTTAACTAGTATTTTGTGGTGTGGTGCGAAATCTTGTTTTACATAGGTCTGAGTACCAATATTTGTCTCCATCCTTCTATTTCAGTTTAACTAGTATTTTGTGGTATAGTGTCTCTCAATGCTTGGGGTCTTCAAAGAAATGAAATAGAAGCATAAAAGAGAAACAATCGGTTAGGGTATGTGATATGTCAAGTCTATACAATAGACGATCTTGCATCGTCTATACAATGGACAATCTTGCATCATTAGGAAAAGCTATTTGGTCAACTCGCAAACATCCCAATGGAGCCCTGCTTAGGCCGATATGATAATGAACCACTATATGGCAAGCCAAGACTAGTAGCTCCCATATCACTCTACATGATGGCTATCCTTTGTGCTTTGAAGCCCCGTTCTCTGTCAAGGAATGATAAAGAATAGGATTATGCATACAAGCACAACTTGTCCCTAGACTTAATGGTCATTTCCCGTAACGCCTCATGGTAAGTCTTAATGATGAATGTGATAATCATAAGCTAATGCTTATCCACTAATTGTGTAAAAAAAATCATACAAGTAGCTTTCAATTATTCCATCAACTATGTGTTAAGAGTGATCGGCATGGATCCCAACTATGATTGAGCTCATGTCTGCCATGCATTGCTAGACCAAATTAAGTGCTAAGGTAATATGTAACTATGGCTTGTGAAGAAAATGTATGCATGCAAGAAACAAAAACTAACACATGAAATACATGGTACCATAATAAAGACCACATCAACAACCTTATCATGTATCAAGAAGAAATATGGACATGAAAATGAACCATTATAAAGTACAAAGACTTAATGAGTACTAAATCTCATACCAAATCCACACAAGGGGTCAAGTTTATGATGGAATGCAAAAATATTGTCCAAGTAGAATCCTAGTCAAAGTCATTGTTTCATGTCAACCATGTGCTATCAATATAATCTATACATGTGGGTCATATGAAAAACTAGAATTTTGTTATTCTTGGATGCATGCCAAAATTCCATGAGTGAAAAGACCAAATACGGTCAACACTATCCGCAAAGGTTCCCAATGAGATGCAAAATTATGTGGTGTTGCAAAAACATTGTGTAGATTCAAAAAAATGAACTCCAAACCAAACCTTCGCTCTACAACAAATCCTCATCCCTTGTTCATGTTGATGAAATCCACCCTCCTCTAAAGTTATAATTTTGCATAGACTTGAATATAGTTGTAGCCAAAAGATGGTTGTTATCCTATAAATGCAAGAATTGGGTAAAACAAACTACAAATAAATGGTTATAATCACTCTCTATAGGCAATGTCATGCCTATGAATCAAGAAGGATAATGAAATGAGGAGAAGTAGAGGTACATGTATTAATTTGTTATGTTTAGATTCACTCCCTGGCATATTGCTCTCCTTATAGCACCCTATTAACATGAAAGTCGTTAGCTTTCAAGGTTACTTGAAAAGTGTTTACACTAGGTTTGGGGGTACTTCATATGATGAGGAGTGCATGGTGTATGGTTGACCCTTGATTGTTTTGAGATGGACACGCACATTGGAGGTGGCTTACTCATTGTTTGTTGGACCTTGTATGGATGCCTTGATGACATTCTTCCTTAGACCATTGGAGGCTTATGGATCTTGGTGACATTCTTCATGTTGTGCACATAGAGAGGAGGTTGCTTGCTTGGATTATGGCTTGCATTGAAGAGGAGTGTTGGACATTCAGAAGGAGGGCCTTGAGCCTAGAAAACATGGGGTTACTTTGTTGCTTGCAGGGAGGCTTACACTTGACTTGAGAACACTTGGGTTGATGGAATGGACATGTACGTAGGTGGACCCAGAGAAGGTATACAGCCTGGGAGATGTGTTGGAGCGTGGGAGCACTTCGAGGAGGAGAATTGGACCTTGGATGAGAAGAGCCCTTCTCGTGGAACCTTGCTTGTGGATCATCATCACCTTGGAACTTGACATGTGTCACTTGTAGAGGGAGTGCTTCACTTGCGTGAAACTACATGTATGTTGTAGGTTGCTTTTAGTGGACTAGGCCCACTAGTCATTGTAGACCTCCCTTCGCCTATCATATAAATAGATGAAGGAGAGAGTCATTTCTTATAATCATCATTGTACTCTTCTTTATACTTGTCCCGTGGGAGTAAGGCGCTAGGGTTCATGAGGAAACCCTAGGAGAAGTTATGAAGAGCAAAGAGGGCATCTTTGTTGGGAGATTTCTCTTGTGAGATGGTAGGGTTTGATCTTGGGAACAAGACGTTGGAGATGATGATCTCACCATATATATTCATGCTAGGAGAATTTACTCATTATGACACTTGTGTTTAGAGATGTGAGAAGAGGAACACCAATCTCTCTCTCTCTCTCTCTCTCTCTCTCTCTCTCTCTCTCTCAGTCTTCTTTGTACTTTATCTCTCTTTGTCTTAAGGCACTCGGGCTTCATTAGCATTCTTGAATTCTAGGGTTAAGGTTTTGTTCCTTAAGGAGGCATTGGAGTTAGAGTTTGTGAATTAACCCCAGATTGTACTTGTTGAGGAGGAAGAGAGTAGGTGACACTTTGCATGAGGCCAAGGAGGAATTGCTAGTGGTGATTCTAGCTTGTTGGAGTATTTTTTGTGGAGCTAGGGTTTTGGAGAGCCTGGAGTATTGTACCAAGTTGTGATAAGTTGTGAACATGTAAATGGACTTCATTTCTTCTTTATATACAAGAAGTTTTCAGCTGTCCAAAATTGTCTTATTGCAGATTTGATTTTCAGCTAACATTGTCTTCATGGTTTGATAATTTACAGCACTTATATGCCTTGTTCATTTGAAATAATTTAAGGCTGAAATTATTAAGAGTTTCAAAATTAATCTTGAAGATAATAGGGCAGTTTTACTGCTGTAGTTTCTGCTGTCATAAAGTGATTTACAGATCTGGTTTATGCTTGAAAAGATTGTTCTTGAGAGATGAAACTTGTTGGCATAAGTTTGAAATCTTTTCTCCGGGATTACCTAGTGTATTGGGGCTGTTGTGAAGCGAAATATTGCCTGCTGTTTGCTGCTGTAAATTATATTTCAGCTCAGCCCTAAAGCTGATAATTCACAGAGACTAGATCCAGGGGACCTCTAGAGTAAACAGGGAAAATTTCTGAATTTGCATTAATTGCCCTATACCAAAGATTTTTGCATGGTATCAAAGCTTTCTCGCTGAAATCACTCCCTAGGTGAAAAGGGTGATGGTATTTCAGCTGTGTTTTACCTGGGAGAGGTGCTTGACCTTGTTGAAGCTGTTGGGTGTGAAACCCTAAGTCGCTTGAGAGAAGCACTTGAGCCTAGAAAGGCTTGTCTACTTCATATTTTGCTGTCTTTTCTGCATTAAGGATTGTTTCAGGATGTGCAAGATGACTCTTGGTCTTCAAGAGTGTGACAAATTTGATGGAGCTCCCAATTTTGTTTCTTAGAAGCTTAGGTTACAGATGCTTATAGACGAAGCTAAGATTTGGGAGCATGTTGAAAAAGAATTAGCTGCACCTGTTGATCCTATGAAATTGGCCACCCATCATAAGAAGGAGGCCAAGGCAAAGAGAATCATCCTTGATTCGGTGAGGATGATTCAGTGAAGGATCATTTCATCCCTCACATTGCAGAGAAGACAACAAGTAAGAACATCTTTGAGGCTTTGGTTGGTTTATTTCAAAACTCTTGTGTTTCTTGACAGACACTCTTGCTAAACCAACTTTGATCCATGTACATGAGTAAACTAGATACAGTGGTGAGCTACATGATCAGGATCACCGAGTTGATAGATCAGTTGGGAGCCACTGGGATGAAGGTGGAGGATAAGGAGTTGGTGTCCATTGCCTTGAATGGACTATTTGAGGTTTTGGTTGGTTTATTTCAAAGCTCTTGTGTTTCTCAACAAATGCTCTAACTAAACCAACTTTAATCCATGTGCGTGAGTAAGATAGATACTGTGCTAAGCTACCTAATCAAGATCACAGAGTTGAGAGATCAATTGGGAGCAATTGGGATGAAAGTGAAGGATAAGGAGTTGATGTACATTGTTGCTTTAAATGGACTTGTTCCATCCGAGAGGCATTTTGTTCAAATTATCTGTGCTCGTGAGAATCTACCACCATTTGCAAAGCTTTGAGATGATATTGTGTAGGAGAAATCAGATTGCATGCTTGTTCAACGCAACAAAAGGAAGTAAAGGAGATTCCTATCAGGTGGATGAAGAAAGGTCGCAAGAAAGGCTTGAAGAAAGATTTGAGTAGGGTGATGTGTTTCCAATGTCATGAGATGGGACATTATGCCAGCTAATGTCCATCGAAAAACAAACGGAAGGCAAAAAAAACAATTTGTAGTTGGGATAGTAGCAGGAGTAGAGGAGAATTCCTTTCAATTTGAGACTGCCTTCTCCATGGTCTCTTGATTATTTTCTAACAATGTGTCTAGTGTTGGTCGATATGTGGACAGTCTCTATAACAAGACATGCCCCCCAGGGGTCCCGTGTTCCGTATCCTTTGTGTTAGACACAATTCAGTGAGGACACATGTCGGACCCAAACTTGGCACGTGTCTTGTGCACAAAACAAGTGCCAAGTTCGTGTCCCAATTTCAGGACACGTGTCACAGTTTTCAGCAGACCAGTGACCTGTAAAAGTGAGTCTGGCCCTCATTCTCTCATCTTTTCTTATGCAGGTTGGAGCTTTGAGGTATTTTGTTAAGCAGCCAAGGGTTTCCTTGCATATTTGAAGGGATTCCAACAGCTAGGCAAGTGAATTTGTCAACCAGACTTCAAAAATTTTCCTACAGCAGTCAGTTTTCTTCCTCATTTCACAAAAATCATGGCTCAATCAGCAAAGGCAGTGGGAAACGATCAAAGGAAAGGGAGGAATGTCATTGTTTGTGTTGACCCCCTCCTTCAACTTCATCGCCCTCTGTTAGTGTCCCATCTGCTGCAAGTGGAGTTGCAAGTGCAGCTTCTAATGCTGAAAAAATAATTGCTGCATCAAAACAGCAAGTTCAAGAGAGCAAATATCCATTGTGGAAGTATGCTACAAGGTATCAAGGGCCTGAGGCCAAGTTAAAGGGGGGAGGGAATGTTCTTTGGACATGTGGCGTTTGCCATAATGAATTTAAGAGCACCTATTTCCGAGTTAAGGGCCATTTGTTGGGGCAGCCTTGTGGACTTGGAGCATGCAAATCGGTGAGTGTAGTCACTGTCAAACAAAGAGAAATGGAAAAAAAGGATAGTGTTGGCTTGGGAAAGGTGGCAGCAGCAAGTAAGAAAAACAAAAATGAGGATCCTCTTCTTGAGGAACTCTTCTACATCTAGCAAATTTCAATTTGGGAGTGGGAGTGGGAGTGCAACTCAACAAGAAAGAAAGAGGGCAGCTGATCCAATGGACAAGATATTTCAGCAAGAGAAGCAAGATGAGGTTGATCTTACCATTGGTTTTTTTTTTCTATCTCAACTTCATTCGATTTAATGTTTCACAATCTCCTTTGTTTATTGAGATGTGTCGAGCTCTACTTGATCAAGCTCCAATCAGATATGTGCCTGCTACTTCAGAGAGGCTTAGAACCACATTGTTGGTTAAGGCAAAGAAGGAGGTGGATAAAATCCTAAAGCCTATTAAATCATCATGGCCCTCATCTGGTGTTAGTATTGTTTCTAATGGATGGACAGATGCATCACGCCATCCACTCATCAATTTCATGGTGTCTTCCCTGAATGGACCAGCTTTCTTGAAAGAGGTGAATGCTCTAGGAAAACACAAGGATGCACAATATATGGGTGAGTTGATCATTTTTCTTATTGAAGATGTAGATGTTGATTCTTGTGTGCAAATCATTACAAATAATGCACCAGTTTGCAAGGCTTCCAGCATGATTGTGGAAGCTAAATATCCACAAATATTTTGGACACCTCACATTGTTCATTCTTTGAATTTAGCACTTAAATCCATTGCTTCTGATGTGGCATGGATGGGGAAGTCTTATTGAGGATGCACGCCATATCTACAACTTTGTACAAAACCATAGCAATGCCCTCACAATCTATAAAGAGTACACACATCTATCAGTGTTGAAAATTGTAGATACTCGGTTTGCCTCCTCATTCATCATGCTTAAGAGGTTAGGGAGGTCAAGACCACTCTTGGGTCCATGGCTATTTCAGAGTTTTGGTCTTTTTAGAGAAAGACAGATCAAGGAGAGGGTAGATCTTACCATTGAGATCATTGACCCTATCATCCCTTTGTTGCGGTTTGCAAACACTGACTAGCCCATCCTAGGAGAGGTTTACGAGGGGTGGGATTCCATGATTGAGTACGTGAAGACCATTATTTTACAGCATGAGTGCCCTGAGTATGGGACATTGGCAGAGACCTTATTCACCACCATACAGGACATTCTTATCAGCAGGTGGGATAAGAATTGCACACCTTTGCATTGCTTGGATCACTCATTGAATCCCAAATACTATAGTAATGATTTGTTCAATGGTGGGATTTCACATAGATTCCCTCCTCACATGGATGGTGAGCTTTCACAAGGTAGGAAGGATGCATTTAGATGGATATATCAAGATAGAGCAGTCGTTCATGAGGTGGAGAAGGACTTCGTAGAGTTTTCCACTGGCACTGTGAGATTTGGAGGCTATTATGTGCTCAAAGACATGGGATAAGATGCTCTATGCTTGGTGGGAAACTCATGGGGCAACATGCCCTCTTCTATAGCAGTTAGCCATGAGGCTCCTCACTCAAGTTACTTCATCCTCTTGTTGCGAGAGGAATTGGAGCACATATGGGAATCTGTACAATTTGAAGAAGGGAAGGCTTGAGAAGTCCAAGACAGAGACAATGGTGTATGTGCACACCAAACTCCGTCTTATTTATAGGTAGAGGGAGGAGTGGTTGAAGGGAAAGACAAAGATGTGGGATGCATTTCCTGATGATATGGGTTTGGACAACAGTGTTGAGTTGGCATCAGCCAACTTGGATCTTAATGACCCAGTGCTAGATCCGGTCACTTTTGATAATAGTGATCCTCTTGAGGGTCATCCTTCACACTAGCAGATGCACAGATTGGATTGGATATAGAGGAGGAGGAGGATGGAGGAGAGAGCAGTGGTAGTGATGTTGATTTTGATGATTATGAAATGGAGAACTACTGACAATCACAACTCGTGAGCTATGAGATTCTTCCATCTACGGTTCTAGTATCTACCCTATGACTATTTTGTATTTCCATTGGCATTCTCACCTATAGTATCAGTGACACTGACTTATTATCTATGTACATTGTAATACATTTTGATTTTGATGACTTAATGAGAATGAGAATGTTGCAGCTTATGGTTCTAATTTCTTGTGTGTTTTTCAATTGATCATGATTCATAATTGATGTTACAATTTATTATGTTACATGTTTTGTGTCATGTAAATCTTCTAGTTTCTAACAAAATATGAATCTTTTGTTGAAACTCCTAAACCTACCACCTGGGTATTAATTCCAAGCAAAAAACGATTGTACTGAATAATATCACAACTAGGTTACTCAACAATAATAATCAGCAGAAGCAATTAAAACAACAGAAACCAATCACACATTGCACAAGAGATTTCTAGTAAAACACCCCTAGAAAAATCCTTGCGGGAAAACCAGTTCTAAGTTTGATTTTATTGGATAAAATCCTAATCTCTTGTCCTGGGATAATGGCCCATCAGAAGAATTACAATGTTGCAGCCGATAGCCTAGCCCACCTGGCTGCTATCTCCCTCGCTGCCCCCTGCACCCTTTCCTCAGCCCTGCCCACTCAGACACAAGTACATGAGAAAGACTCCCTCTTGCTCCTATGCACTCATTATGTGCCTCTCACTCTCCTTAGATCTGCCTTTATAATCCCCTAATGACTAAAACCCTAACCCTAGATCTCAATGGACAAGATTAGATCTTAGATCTCACGATCTAACGGTCATGACTTAATCTATCATTGAGATGACTTAAATCACTTAAGTCATTGAACCTTACAAAAGTTACTTTAGTCATTACAGAAAATCCACTTTAAAGAGTGTCGCTCAAACACCTCTACATGCTAGGCACCGCCAAAGCAGAAGTACCTGTCCGAGCTACCCCAAAAACCATCACTCCCTCTTAGCAAGGAAGGTACTTTTGGAAGAACCTCCTCTTGGATCAATCTCTCACCCCATCAAATCTGTTGTTATTGTAGTTGCTCTCTCTCAACTGGAAGACCCTCTTGCTACCTCTGTTGCACTTTGATCTGATCTACGATCCAAGATCCCCTTGGACCCCACTACAGGTTGTCCCAGCACCCTGTACATCATACCCTCCCTGATGCCAAGCTTCACTGGTGCATCTTGGGTATCTGCTCCCTCTGAACGTATGAGTACTTGTCCATCCTCAAACATAACTCCATGTCCTCCAAGGCCGATACTGAGAACAACTACGGCCCTGGGACATACATCACTCCTGCCACCTCTAGAGAAACTCCCAACTCTAGTTGGAATCTCACACATCCAACCCCCTTCACTGCATGCATGGTATGCATCCCACAATCTGCATGACAATATGAGTCCTTCTCCTAAACACTAAGGAACATCGACCTCATTCTCGTTATATGGCAAGATGATCCAACGCTGCCATCTCGGCAACCTTCTCAAATTTGGCCTCTTGGACATACTGCCCACTGCCCAGGCCTGTTGCCCGAACCCCTGCCCGAGGCTGCCCAGGGCTGCCCGCAGTCTTCTACTATTGCCCAGGTCCTTTTATGGGTTGCCTGAAGCCTTTCTAAGCGTTGCCAAGCTATCCCAACCTGCTGCCCAAGGCACCTACCCGCTGTCCGAAATTTTATGGGCACTCTGCCCGCTGCTTGGGTGTTGCCCGGTCCCAGTGGCTCCTGTTGGATAGTACTGTGGCCCTGTTGGGTAGTATTGTGGCCATGTTGCTGACTCGGCTTCCCTACCAACAACTTGTTGTCCATCTTAAGCAGTTGCAGACCTATCCATTGTGCTTTTCCGTGCGACTCGCTCACACTCGGTCGACGTCCACTACACGGCTCAGCCGTCAATTTCCTGATGCAGTCAATCTGTCGGTTGCTACAGCAACACATGCCCGTACGTCTCGGCCCTTAACACCCACGTTGGCAGCTGCTTGCCTTCTTGCGGCCTACCTTTTTCTTTGGCAACTCCTCCTCTATCACTATCAAATCTCCACGACCTGCACTACAAAATCTCTGTCGACTGAGCCTTTCACACAGCGTCCACGCTGCTGCAATCTGTAGCTTCCCAGCATCGTCGCCACCTACCTCGGTCGTCCCCGCGTTCAGCTCTGTCTTTGCGTGCAACAGTGGTCGTTTTACACTTGTCAGCGACTTGTCACTCCATTGACTGCTGCCTAATTTTCTTTATCGACGGCAATCTTCTCTCAGCAGTTGTTAGCTGCACACGCATCCAACAGTTGTTAACCTGTTCGTGCAACTGTTCCACAAAATGGCAGTTTCTCTCTCAACAGCCAAACCTCGTCCACCGCCTCTTTTCCTGCCATTGCCTTCTGCTGCGCGCAGCTCTCTACCTCACGTCGTTGTTGCAGCATGATCCTGGTCGACTGCTCCACACAGGTCTTTCTCTTCCGTGCGCCCAAACTCTCCTCTTTGTTCTCATCCAGCTCGGATCTTCTATCGAACTAGCGGCTTCCTACTTACACTTAGTCGGACTCCTTCAACCCACGCAGCCCGACCAGCGATCTCTGCTCACGGATCACTACTCACCTAGCCACACACACAGCCAATCCACACGCGTCTGTATGGCACGTACATCGTATGGCCGCAATCGTGTGTTGCTCGATTTTTTCTTTAATTATCTCTTACTTGCAGCTTCAGTCTACAAACTTAAAAAAAATTCCCGCAGACTACAATTCTCGCTGCCAAATCTCGCTCTCATACAAAATGGGCTTCATCAGAGACCAAGCTCTGATACCATGTTGAAACTCTTAAACCTAACCCCTGGGTATTAATTCCAAGCAAAAAATGATTGTACTGAATAATATCACAACTAGGTTACTCAACGATAATAATCAGCAGAAGCAATTAAAACAACATAAACCAATCACAAATTGCACAAGAGATTTCGGGTAAAACACCTCTGGAAAAACCCTTGTGGGAAAACCAGTTCTTAGTTTGATTTTATTAGATAAAATCATGGGCTCCCATCTGGGATAATGGCCCATCAAAGGAATTACAATGTTGGAGCCGACAGCCTAGCCCACCTGGCTACTATCTCCCTCGTTACCCCCTACACCCTTTCCTCAGCCCTGCCCACTCAGACACAAGTATATGAGCAAGACTCCCTCTTGCTCCTATGTACCCATTATGTGCCTCTCACTCTCCTTAGATCTGCTTTTATAATCCCCTAATGACTAAAATCCTAACCCTAGATCTCAATGGCCAAGATTAGTCTTGGATCTCACGATCTAACAGTCATGACTTAATCTTTCGTTGAAATGACTTAAATCACTTAAGTCACTCAACCTTACAAAAGTGACTTTAGCCATTACATAAAAGCCACTTTAAAGAGTGTCGCTCGAACACCTCTGCAAGCTAGGCACCGCCTGTTAAATTTACATGCAGC
>CBVK0100462139.1:0-12271 GCA_900067695.1 Picea abies
AAATCACTTTAATTAATTAACTATCCTTTTTACCTTTAAAAAGTGCCTTATCTCTCCTTGTGGATTCCCTGGACAATAAAAGTCACTTATAGCCATCCCATCCTATAGTGTTTCTGCTATCGATTCCAATGAGATATTACACTAAGAGGTTCCTCTAAGTAATGTACACAAAATGACCTCTTCAGTGAATTTAATTGACTTATAGCTCAAAATAGTCAAAATCATGAAAATCATAAGAATGCAACGGAACCAAAGCCAACCTCTGTTGAATGAATCATAATGATGAGATATGATGAGCAATGAAATATGGACCTCACAGTGCCTCTCAATAGCCCCTGTACTCGCTATAACACTCATCTGGCTACTCTGGTCATCATAAACCTCTACATTGTGATGATGTCCCAAAGTGGGGACATTACAAGATCTCTTGTACCTGTTCTCCCAAATAATGTTGAAATAGAAATGCACGGGTAGCTCAACAACATGCCAGCTCAGATTCATGCCTGTGAAGACGTTCCTTGCACATAGAAGGTCCAGTAAGTATGACACCATGTGGAAAGATGGCGTTTCTTCATCCTTTGGTGCTTGGGCTTGTAGTATGTTGGTTCTCAGTTGTTTTGAAATGATCTATCCCTAGTTGAAGATGCTACCGGAGATTTCCACAGTGTATGCCAGGCGCATCCAAGATTTTGAAAGATTGGCACAATCCCTTTCCTCGTATAATCGGTATATCAAAGCCATCAGATAAATATATGGCTCTCTAATATTGGTTGTACCATACCATTCATTGCTCCTATTTGTAAACTTCTTATCCTCTTTCCACCATGAGGTCATCAACCTACTGGTGTCATGGAACTCATAGAATTTTACCACAAAATCGATATTTAACCTTCCTCCGGGTCTCTGAGTTTGTAGTATTTTTTGACCTCTATTGGGAGAAAACCCCCAACACATCCTTCATTGTCATCATTTACCACTCATTTTGTCACATCAGTGTGGTCGATTATCCACCCCAGAGTTTCAATGCAAGGAAAGACTGGGGCTCGAAAGGCTACCATGTGCAGGTAAGATCGCCGAATGTTCGGGAATACTTTTTCATCGAGAATTTTAACATCCTAATGGGACTATGGGTGTTCATCCTTCCACCCGACCATAGGATCAAAGGAATTCATTCTTATCACTTTGGCCATGATATCACCAGGGAGCTCTCGCATTTCTCAAGGATTCTTTCTCTATTTCAGCTTCCGCTCAGGTTCTGTTCTCTTCAAAGTTTTAGAGATTTCTTTCTCTGTTATGGCCCTGGGCGAGTTTTATCAATTGCTCACTTGGAATCAAGATTGTGACCTTCTTTTCCTCATATGCTGGAGAGATCCACGCATTACCGATTTTTATCATATCTTTTCCCTAGGATCATTCTCGACCCATCCTGTTCCTTCTATCAGAAGGGAACTTGGGTCAACTTGGTTTGTCATACCCAATGGTACTTCGAGATGAAATTCTGCAGTTAGACCATGCTCCCATTCATGGGAGTGGTTGATAATTCAACCACTGGTCCTTTCTTCATTAATTGGTTTCTCTCCTTGGGATCCAAAGGAGATTTATTATCCCCATCAATGGAAATTTGGGGTTATTTGATATAATGAACCCTCTCTTATGGTTTTCACACTCTTTCCTCTAGTGATATCATGGCCAGTAATTTCAAGGCTTCACCCCCACAGTCAGTTATTGGCAACTCAAACAATAATACATTTACATTGTCCACATGCCTTAGCATGTTAATCCTATTTTATGATTAATTACAAGATGGGGGAAACAAGGGTGTTATAGACATCCTCAAATGTCTAGAGTCTTGCACACTCAGGAAAACCAGGCAACAACACATGTTGATATAAATATAACAAAATAACACATCATTAGATCCACAACATCTCATAATCATAATCAAAACAACCAATTGTATAATGAACCGGATCACTTGCATGCAAGTGTCCTCAAAGAATAAGTCCAATCAGGTGTGCGCAAGAGTGGGATGTTACATAGTCAATGAATGTAGGTTTATTTAGTAAATGCATGATCATTCAACAAATGTAGTGATGATATTACTCATCCAACGTAGGGATTGAATTGTTGAGATAATGCAGTGATCAAATTATAGTGAATGTAACAATTGAATAAAAATGAATTCAGTGATTGAAGGGATAGAGTTATTCAATGAATTCAATGACCGAATTACAAAGAATTTAGCAAATTAAAGGATTGGATTAGAAATAATTCAACAAATGTAGCAATCAAGTTATAGTTAATTACAAAGAATGAAAGAACACAAGGATCAAATAACATGAATGCAACAAGTTATAAAGAATTTAATATGTAGTTAATAGAAAGAAATAAAAAAACTGAGGAAAGAAGACATTTCCACGCAAATTAAAATGGTCAGGTCAGGGAGTGGAGATACATGGAAATGCACAATATGATTCTTTGAGGAAAACATGGCTAGAGGAAGGGGAGGAGGAATTTCAAACATGATTCAAACATGTAAGAATAAAGATGCATGCAATCATTGTGTTTGTTTACAACACTACACAATCTCTTGTTAATTATGAATGAAGGTTCTATGATTCAAACATGCAAGAATAAATATGCCTATAGTCATTCTGTTTGCTTCCTAATAAAAAATCTTATGGGTTATTCGAGTCATATTGTTTGAACATGGGAATGGAAAAGTGGATGCATGGGTTTGGATTGTTTACCTGATTTTGAAAAATTAACATAGCCTTTGTGATTTTTTTCACAGTATACAACAATGAAAGAAAAGTAATTGAAAAGTATACATGTTATTAACATAAATATTTTAGAAGGTATATTAGAACATATATGCATGTTGACCTGTCATTTTAGTAGTGTCAACATGTATACATAAATGCTCCAAATTATCTATTAAGTCCTCTTTGTTGGAATATATAATTCCTACTTATCTAATATGCTTTCTAATGTATTGAGAAGCAGATCTAATCTCTACAGGAGTTGTGTGATTCTATTCTTAGAAGGCTGTTAAAGAGATGGATTTGTGAGATCCTAGTTTGGTTTTTGGTTGAGACATTCTCTCAACCTCTCCATTTATCTTTGGAATAATTTAGAACTGATAACAACTTGTGCACCCTATATAATAGAGTCCAATGTATTGATATTTAATAGTAATTGAATATTTTTGTATTATACTCTACTCTCCCATTTTATCATGGTATTAGAGATTCATGACTAGGTGTGAATCCCGCATAGGAGTGCCCAGGAACATGTGGAGAGTAGATTACATAATTTATGTGAGTGAAATAACAATGAAATAGAATACTTATATAACATTGTTGTTTTGGTGCGTAGAAGAGGCCGCCATTGGAGAAGACAAGTGTAGAAGAGGCCTCCATTAGAGAAGACGAGCATAGAAGAGGCCACCATCCTCACTTTTCATTAGAGCCTGGAGATCTATCATTTCTGGATAGAGACCTGCGTACCTGATCGATTCACAAACTACCTGAAGGGATGTGATGGATCGATGCTCTTGCAGAGGAAACCAAGACTTGCAGAGAATGAATTCAAATGTGTAACAATCCTAGAAGGAATGAAATATGCAAAGGAGCAATCTCATTTGTCCAAGACATCCTATTGCAAGAATTTTCTGAACTCAAAATTATCTTATTTTCTTCGACAATTGCCCCCCAACGAAACCCTGTTTAGTTCGACATTTTCTGGAAATTCCTTTTACGAATGCTCTGAGACTTTGAGCGATGGATAGATAATAATAGAGCCCTTCGTGCAATGATGTAAGAAGATGAAATCATATTTATTTTTTTCTACCCACTTTTAAGTGGTTATTACTCTAAGGGTTTCTTCGATCCACAGGTTGTCACCCGCTTGTTATCGTTGTTGCTGAATAGAATTTGTATATGCATTTATAATTTATCAATTACGTAGATGGGTCTTGTTAGCACTGAGAATTTCCCTCAGATTGCAAGAGGATAAGCCCAGTACCCATCAAAATATTTCTAAATGTAAATGAGTGATTAAAGGTCAAATGGACAAAAAACAGAATAAGGATGTTTTAACTCAGAAATATGGGCTAGCATGCATGAGAAAATGAGGTGTTGATTAACTTCAATTAGTGGTTTGGAATAAAGGTGAATAAGAGGAAGAATTAGTTAGGAAATTGGAAAGGTCTATTGTTAACATCAGGTCTTCAAACAACCAAAAGAAGAAAAAATCAGTCACAAGAACTTCTTGAAACTTAAAGTTTAAGAACACTGAAAAACATTCATAGCAGTATTATAATCAAACATTCATCAGAATACAACCAAAAAATCTCAAATGGATCATCCAATCATGATTATTTCAGTATAATATGCAACAAGATGATAACAAGGAATTGAATTCTATTAATCAAAATGTCTCATGTCCAACACATAACCAAAAAACAATTTTACTCAGTCAAAAAATTAAAATTAGGGAGATTTTCAAAATCTAAACTTGTAACACCCCTTTCACTCAGCTACCAAGGTTACTATAACACCACTTGGTAGATAACCCAGAATAATTGTAGTGCACCTTGGCTACTGGGTAGGTGTTACTATGTGAAATAACACATTCTCATTTGTAATTAATCACATGCATTTAAACAAAGAAATACAATTAATCTCAGAGTAAGCATAAGAATCATTTTTAACATAAATAATCCATGGAAAATACATTAATCCAAATGCACAGTGGAATGCATGATAATTATAATACATAGAGATACAAAACATAATTAAAGCATCATCTGGTACTTATCTGTAAAACAATGGTAGAATCCACCAACCAAGTGCAGGCCTTCCACGAACCTCCCAGTCTTAGACCACACTGCTCGTCAGCTCAGCAGTGGATCACCCCCGAGCTGGGACTAAGCTCCACCCCTAGGCAAGGAATCCTAGGCTAGGCTGAGGTTACAGGGAAACAACACATAAAGTATGGAAGGATTCTTCCCAGGATGTCATCTTACGCCCACTACTATCAGACTCTCATTCCCCACATGCCTGTTCCACCCGAGAGTATACACCTTCACAAGCACAGTCCATCGGTGCTAACCTCCCTCTCTGGGTCTTGGCAACAGGCCAGATCAAGAAGTCTCAGAGCCTGAAGCTGGTGCTGGACACTCTCTGGAAACCTAGAGAGAGATCACACACAGGCTCAATTACCACTTGCACTGGACAACAATTCACGTGCAATCCATCTCTGCATGACCACTACAGTCAACCGGGAATACAGACTCGGACTTCTCAAACAAGCTCAGCAATGGCGGCCAGGTCTCATGGTGTTGATTTTCGGAATTGCGTGAGAAGCAATTTCTGCAGGGAATTACATAGACTCTCTGGTGCAGAACGGGGAGGATGAACCGGGCTTTTCAGAAAATGAACACAGGCTTTTTCCCATTACATAATTGCACGAGGGTCTCTTGTCGAGGTCACACGATTCATGCTCAGGACAATTTAGGCTCGAATGGAGAAAGAGGAACCCCCAACATGGCTCGTCTCAACCTTTTATTGCATGCATCGGGGTTGACACTTGTCACCCATGCGACTGCTTGCATTCCTTCAACATGCATTCCTCCCATCATTTGGAAAATCACCTGTCCTTCCAAAAGGACTTAGGTTAAAAACATATAATGCACATATCTTTTGGAATAATATTAAAATATTATTCCCAGGCTTAAGCCCCCTAGGCTTAGCCCCTAGGCTTAACACTTAGCCCCTTTTCCCACCTTCAACCCCTAATTCCTTGCCCACTTTGTGGATGCTTAGTCCCCCTTCACTCATTCATCGTGGTCGGTTTGCACATGGTGGTGTTTATATTTTATTAATTGTTTTTCTTGATTACATTTACAACAACAGGCTCTTGGCCTTCAACACTCAGGCTCTCTGGCCTAATCAAACACATAAGCCTCTAGCTTATAAAAAAAACTTGGCTCACCAAACTACAAATCTTAATTACAATTCCTTTCAGAACTTGGTTTACAATGGGGCTCGGCCTTGGGGACACTACAATCCCCCTCCCCTTATTTTTGCACTGTCCTAAGTGCAACTTTACACAGCATCTACAAGCTTTTCAAAAATCTTCAAAAAGATGCGGGTACTCTGCCTGCATAACATCTACATACTCCCATGTCGCATCCTCAGGACTGTACCAGGTCAACTGGACCCTTACAAGCTCCATAGCTCAATTCCGGAATTGTTTTATTTTCCTGTCCAATATGCGTACAGGATGCACTTGGAGGACACTTTCTGGTTCCACATGAATCATATTCCAATCAATTACATGATTAGCATCAGGTATATATTTCTTAAGCAATAAAATATGAGACACCTTAGGTACAGTCATGGATGCAATAATGCAACCATATATGCAATGTATATGTATGTATATACAAACAAATTCAATAACATTAAAACTATATACAACATACACAACATAGAATAAATAGAGAATTGTACTTATCTTTTGATTGAGAGACCTTCCACCCCGGAGCAGAGCTATGAATCCATCGACAATGGCTTCCCAAGATAGCCATGGTCCACAATCCTTATCCACATGGCCTAGGCCAAGGTACCAGACCTCAGCATCACTCCAACCATTCAAACCTCGGTAGTACTCCAACCAACGGTCTCTCATTCCCCACATGCCTGTCCACCTGGGAGTATACACCTTCACAAGCACAGTCCATCGGTGCTACACCTCCCTTCCTTGGGCTTGGAAATAGGCCGGACTAGAAGTCTTAGAGCACCGTGGCTCCAGGATTTCCAACTGCCCTCAAAGGTTTCCAAGTAGCATCTTCCCGAGATACTCTTTGTTGCCAACATTTTAACTTTTATCAACATCATCTCATCTGCATCGACCACATGCAGTTATCATGAGAGAACATACAAGAATTCATTTAGGAATTTCAATTAATTCGAAAGGAAATTCAACTTTTATTCCCAAAACATGACATCCTATTTCATGATTGATCTTGGCTATTGCCACATTATGAATGCAGTCATCCTTGTGATTTTTCCACAGGCACAAAACTGCCTACAATTTTCCTACAGGACTTCATCTTGCATACTGCCAACAAATTGTCGGTATTTTCTATACATCATAATTCAACATGTACAACATCTTATGCAATAATCTTATAATTTCTGCACCTAGCAATTCAATCACAATTACCAAACAACTTGACCAATAGAATGACTCGTCATTCTATGCATATGCATGTCCACAATTAACAACAGTAAGTTCATTATTTCAATTTTCTGAACATAAAATTTTATGTAGTCTCCATTCTTGTGACTACCTGGCTTGTAACTTTCCTATTGCAGTGTTTAACAGTTCCTAAAATGTTCTCAATTTCAGGGGTTAGCAACATTTCAGCCATCAACATAATTATTTCCATGCAATAATATATATGCATGTACTTACCAAACATATTCAACCATTGCACTTAGTATGCAATTATATCACTTATTATGCATGAGTGTGATTCTCAATGCATTCTTATTCAGTGCACCTTGCATTGAATTACATAATGCTCTCTATCTCAGTCACGTATCTCACCATCCATGGGTTGGAATTATGGCCAACGTGTTGCCACATTCTCCATACACTTCCTATTATCTTTCCAATTAATTGGATGCCTTGCTTTCCAACCCGAACACTACACCAAGAATATAATTCTGCGGTATTCATTAGTGTTAGAAAAAAGGTTGCAGCCCAAGTTTATTTAAAAGTAGGAAGCTTCTGGTACCTGGTGTGGGTCATAATCTTTCCATATATGTACCTTGCCATATCCAACCATGTCCTGGTCTCATACATGACTAGATTTCTTGCATTCATTATTGTAACAAGTTCTTATCTTTTAATTCTTTGGTTATCACCCCATAACCAAACTAACATGACATTCTACTATGTCGATGTGTGCATTCAGAAGATAAAAGCTTTGAATTAACACAGGCCTACAACCTTTACCACATCTCGTGGTATGCATTCAAATAATATAATCATGTGGTTTAATAACATAGCTCTGGCTGAGGAAATTCTTACCATAATTTCCTTTCAACAATTAAGCAAAAAGAGTGATAAAACTCATACCTGCATGACTGCCATTAAAAACTATACTACATGAATATCTGATAGCAGTAGAAGATTTCATGCTTCTTTTATCAGACTTATAATCAGCTCTTCAGCTCTCTGTTGCTTCCTTCATGAGGTAGAAAAATTACCAACAACACCTGCGACATGCAAGCATTCTTTCCTTGGGCTGGCCAAACAAGCCATAACATACTTGCTGCCACAAATTGCAGCAACTTTTTTCTCCCTATGACCCTTTTTCTTGCGGATCCTAGAAGCATTCAATTCTTCCAGGATTCCTACAAGTTTCTCCTACATGGCCACTAGCTATGACCATGCGCCTATCCAAAAAGGCGTTTCAGGATTTTGCGTATTGGATGTTTCGATATGAGTCACCCTCGACTCTCTCTATCCCCGAAATCTGAAACAAGAGTCTAGCACATCCTAGCTCTTCCTTTAACTTCCACCGGTGTGACCTCTAGCGAAATTCGAGGATTATCTCTCCTCCTTTCTCCCGAGGTCCAAACTCTCGAACCCCTGTTGCCTTATATCAAAGGTCCACAACTTTCTGGGTTCGACAGTCCCGGTCAATTCCTCGTGAATCGACAATTCACGTTTCGGGGTTTCAAAAACAGTTTCCCTACTTTTCTTCTGGTCTCTAGTTTTCCGAAATCTACATGAGTCAGATCCAACAACTCAAAGCTCCTTGTAATCCAACGGTGTGGATCCTTTTTCTTGTGAATCGGGACTTCACGGTTCGCGAAATTAGAAAGCAGTTCTCTTCCCTCTTTCAACTTCCGTCTTCATGAAATTCAAGTGTGTCAGATCAACAACTGACATTCACCATGATTCAATGGTCTATATCTTTCCTCTCAAATCGTAAGGTTGTGTTTCAGGATTTTTGAGAACAACTTCCTCTGTTCTCCCAACTTTCGATTCTCCAAATTCCTGATGAAAGGAATCAACGGTTTGATCTTCCCTGAGATTGATGGTTCAATACCTCCCATGAGACTTCGAGTACTGAATAACTCTTAGAATTATCTTCCTCGCATTTGGTTGGATCCGACGGCTCACGGGTTTTTGGCACTTCTTTCCGGAAGCACTCCACCGTTCGATTCTATCCTTGTTAATCTCTTTTCGCGATTCGGGACTTGGAGTGACCAAGAATTTGGCCTGCGCTCCAAGTTCACGATCCCTGAATTTACGAAATGATCCAATGGTTCAAACCAACCACGATCAATGACCCACTTTATTCTGGATCCTAGAGTGGTGAGTGTCTCCATCCACTAACCATCTTCCAAATTCTGGCTATCTTATGGTCCCTGCGATTTCGCGAGTTCTCCACGAAGAATTCTGATCGTTCGTTCAAATTCTAAATGACTTCTTTCCAAATATCTTGGCATCAATTCTTCTAGAATTGACTTCCTCCCTAACTTGAAGGATTTCAAATAATTCGAAGGCTTCGATGGTGTTTTCCCTTCTGAGCTTCGGTTAGTGAAGTTTTAACTTCACCTTACCACGCACTTGCGCTCAATGTGTGAACTTGCTTTGTTTCTCTCAGAGCTTTTAACTTAATCAATCTCAAAGGGACTTGACCCTTCAGTGTTTTCCAAAAGAATTTCTGGTGTCTTCCTAGCACCCTCTACTCTCATCTCCTGGAGTCTTTCGAACTTAAAACAAGTTCCCTCTATAAGCACTCCTTGCGCTGGATATGCGCACTCTTCATACCAAAAGTTCCACACTATCACTTCTGAGCTTCATTTTCTGAACTGGAAGAATTATGTGTCTCTTCCATTTATTTGCACTTTGTGGCAATTCAAATCAGTTCTGGCACTCGTCAACCTTCTGCAATAAAAATGCATAGACGATTAGAATTTGTTAGGCCTTTGTTTATTGACAATTCCTCATCTTTCATAACAATCGATGTTAAGAAAATCTTTCAATTTCACGACTTTTCTGAGCTCTGCTCGGCTCTGCAATTTTTGGGTTTTCGAAACTTTAGTTTTTAGCATTTCAGGATTTTCAGCCTTCAGGTTTTTGGTACCCGGGACTTCGGGTGTTCGGCACCAGGGAGTTCATGTGCAGTGACTCCCAACCTTTTATCATTTCAATTCCTGAATTCCAAAAATTCCATTTCCTTATTCCCCGGGCCCACAACATAGTTGTCGTCCTTAAAATCCGCTACGATTCTTCTGTCTTCGGAGATTTCGGAACTTCGGGAATTTGGGTTTCGGTCCACGAAGATCCAACAGTTAGATATTCATAACCAGAGTCACCCTTTTTGCAACTCGCAATCTCGCGAGTTCGTGAGTCGAAGACCCTCGAATCATTTCCTCTAACCGTCGATACCCGAGATGCGACACGGGTATGGCTCCCTCCTTGCTAGCGTCTGCTATGCATGACCATATTCTAGAGCTAAGTGCTAGCACCCTTTGCTATTCGCACCTTCGTGAGTTGTGGCATCCAACCCTGGTGCCTCCCTTTCATGAAACCATGAGAAGCGATGTTGACTTTTCTCCTCTCGTTCTCGCTACTTCGTGAGTTTCAATGTCGAGCTCCCATGCCCTTATCTCATGAGTCCCCGAAATTGTGAATTACTTTATTCTCCAGGCCCACAGCACAACTGTTGCCCTTCACCACTGTGGCATGTGGTACGTTCAGGAGGGTCCACGTCGCTTTTAACGACGTCATTGGGTCCCACCACTCTTGCCTGTATCCTCGACCCACTGGCACGTGGTACATCTCCATGTGTCCACATCCATTCCTAGAAAAATCCAACGGTCAGATCTTTCTCACATCGGACGGTCATTAAAGACCCGGAGATTCCCCAAAGGAATCTCGTCCGTTCATCAGGACTTAGCCACATGCTAACGTCTCGACAGTATGGTCGGGATTTATCACGACGAGAGTCCGAGTTCTTTGTCAACGGAACTCCCGAATCCTCGATTTTTCCGAAACGGATAATCTCTCAACACGTGGCCATCTCAAATCGGACGGCCCACGATTGCTTCGGGGTTTCCACCATGGAAAGTCCCGATCCTTTCGGGGTTTTGGGCTTCCAAACGCCGATGCGCTCTAACTCCCGTTAGCCCTCCGGGCTAGACTCGTGGTTCACACGACCTCCCCTTATATGACCACAGTCATACCTCCTATCGGGGTTTCGGACTTTTCAATGCCGAAACACATATGTCCTCAGGATTCGCAAAACGCCGAACCCCGATATGTCGATGGGCTCCCGATCTCGCCCACGTGTCCCAACTGATGGATGGCTCAGATCGTTCTCGGGACTTTAACCATGAAAATTCCTGACCTCCTTCGTGACTCCTGATATCGCGATTCCCGATTTCCCGAAATGGGAAATCTCACGACACGTGTCCTCCGTCTTTCGGACGGTCTAGATCTATTTCGGAGCTTTTGCCCCTAGTCTCTGAGGTTTAACCTTCGGACATCTCCCGACAGATCCTACGGCTGACGGGTTTTCCGGTCGAGATCTGACGGCTCAGACGGTTCCTAACCAATTCGGAATTTCGCATATCGCAATTTCCACATTCCTGTGTATTTCAAAAGGAATTTAAATTCCTACGCACATTTTTCCAGATCCGACGGTCACGAGGGCTCGCCTTCCCTCCCGAACAGATCCTAAGGTTCTAACACCATTGGTGTAGAGACCTGTCTCCCCGTGGCCATAGACCACACCAGCTGCGGTTTCACTCGCCGCTATACTTCCTGAGCTCGTAAGCACGGTCAAGCAACTACTTGACACTCCGGAACAAACCAAGGTCCGAAATTGGTCCTCCAGACCCAATTTCCCTTAGCATTCTAGGTCCAAAGACCGCTCCACTGGCCCATCTAGGCTCAGTGTCGAAACCTTCGCTCTGATACCAATTTGTAGCACACCCATTTCGGAACTCTGGGCTTACTCGCGCTCTGATACCCATTTGTACAAAGCTCATACAGATATCATATATCCCATGCATTTAAACAAATAAACACATTTAACTCAGAGTATTCATATGAATTACTGCCATAATCAGCAAGCAATTAGCTTTTCATATTAATTCATATACACAGCGGAAAACATGATAACATTTATAGTAGAGACATGATAAAATGTGATAAAACATAGTTAGACACTTAT
>CBVK0100462140.1:0-12271 GCA_900067695.1 Picea abies
GATTTAACCTGCATCAACCAAAGTTGTCAGGGTGAGTTCAAGGACGTTTTCAAATTTGTTCAACTTAAACTAGAAAACGGGGTTAGGCATAAGTTTTTCTTTACTTGTCTGTAAACAGATATTACTCTCTTTAGGGGATTGGCTAGGTTAGGGTTAAAGAGTCTAATCTTGATTTATTCGTCTAAGAAAACTACCGATTCCCTCACCTGGTAGCTACGCTAGCTTGCACCATACTCATCAATTCTCTAACTTACCTGCCTAGCGTGCAAGAAGCCCCCTCCCGCTTATCTTGTTCTAAGTCCTTAAACTTTGCGTCTACAACTAATTGAGGTGACTTCCAACCTAATGTTGATTAATTATTAACAACTAATAATCTAGACTAAACTTAATCAACAAAGCCTAAGTTTCAGTCGCCTTAATCTCTAGACTAAACTTAATCAACAAAGCCTAAGTTTCAGTCGCCTTAATCAACGCATTTAGTAAATCCAACAAATTAATATTAGTATTAGTATTAATTATTTAATCATTAATTTAATTAATCCTTCTAATTAATTTAATTAATTTTTCTCCAAGACACATACATGTCGCATTGGTGTTTGGTTGTTTCTTAAGGCTTAGGCGGTGGGTGGTCGTGGGTTCAAAACCCATAGACCCCATATCACCCCCCTTTCTTTTTTTTTGTGACACATTATTTTTTTTATATGTTCTATTTAAATTAATTAATTTAAATTTTAAATCCTTTATTTAAAATAAAACCTAATTTATTTAATTTACCTACTATCAGAATTGTTTATATATATATATATTTTAAAAAAATAATAATAATAAAATAACAATAAACTAAAATAATAATAAAATAACAATAAACTAAAATAATAATAAAAAAATAAAATAAGACAAATACATTATAATTAAAATAAAAAATAAATAAAGAGAAATTAAAAGAATAAATGAATAAAAATAATAATAATCCAAAGACGGGTAGTGGGTCCTCGCATGAGGCCCACATGCCCCCCTCCTCCCCAATGCTCATCCCATAACCCTAAAACCCTACACATTCCCAAACAAACCCTAAACTCCTCAACCCTTCACTTCCTCACCCTCACCTCTTCGTTCTGCTCTCTCCCTATGCTCTTGGCACTGGTGCTGGTGTATTGTGGGGACGCTTGGGTATTTTAGTGCAATATAAAACGCCTCTTGCAGACTCCTCTCTTGGTCGTGGCTTGTTCGACTCGGCGTTTGTGCGTTTGGGGAGGTTTGGGGTTCGAACCCCACATACTCAATAAACTTTGGCACAGGTTGTCCAATCGGCGCGCACGCGCTATACCTAGTGCTTTCCTTGACTTCTAGGCATGTGAGCAATGAAAAAAAATGCTCTTGTGAGCTCGTCCTCTATCGATGGTTTCACGCTGGTATTTCACTGGATTGTGATGTGTTGTGTGCTATCGATGGTTTCACGCTGGTATTTCACTGGATTGTGATGTGTTGTGTGCTAGTGTAGGTGCACTGGTTGTTAGGCTATGCGACAGGTACTTGGCTGTTGTTTTTTTTTTGTTTTAATACTAAAAAAAAATTTGTTTCCTATGTGCAGCTCAAGGGCTTTCTTCCTTGTGGGTTCCTGTGACTTAGTGTCGTTGTTTGGGCATTGGTTTGTTGGGTTCTCGCTGGTGCGTTGGACAACTTTGACTCGACTTGTGGTACTCAATGCACGGGTTGTTTGTGGTCGGTTCCTACACGTGCACAATAAGCGTGTAATGCATGATTATACATGACTCTCCCATTGGCACCTTATGTGGGCATTCTTCTTGGCACTTGGACTTGTTTATAATGGTGGCGCTTGGGCGTTTGGCTTTGTGTATGGTAGTGGAACTTATGCGCTAGGTTTTGACTTATGTGCTAACCCGCGATTTTACGTGCAAGTGCTGGCTTGGGTACTAGAAGATTTAAGTGGAGTTTGGAATGTCCATGGACAGTCTATTAACCCTTAAAAAAAACCATAAGTAATCAACGAAGCCAAAGAAAGTGGAGTTTGGAATGTCCATTTTGAATGGTCAGTCTCTTAACCCTAAAATTCTGATATTCTTTTTTTTTTTTTTCATTGACCAGCGCTTCTGTGAACTATTCTGATTCTTTAGTCTCCATGAATTATCTTTTGTCGTTTTCTAAACAGTGAAAGAAATAAACACCAACACAGTTATGAAGTCTTTATTTAGTCTACGTTACAGATATCTTAAATTGAGTTGTTCATATTTAACAGGGCGTTTACATTAAAGACGAACCGTGCATATCATAGCATTGATTGTTTATTTATATTGTTGCTATTGTAAAAGTGTTGTTGCTGCTATTATTTATATTGCTTCTATTGTAAAAGTGGTGTTGCTGCTATTATTTATATTGTTGCTATTGTTTATTTATATAGATCTGAAACATTTTCCTACAAGTGTTGTTGATTGTTTCAGATCTCAAGACCTTCTGTAAGTTATTATAAAAGACTACTAATATAGGACATGGGTTAAAAGACTTCCTTTATAGAACAACCTATAAGAAGAATTATTTTAAATATTTGTTCGGTAGCCATTGTACCTATTGAACAATGAAATTGCCATAATTATTCTCAAAGTTTAAATTTTCTATTGTTAGTAGGTTGTTTCAAAGGGGAAAATTAATCGAACATGTGCCTTTTGATTCGTGTGTTTGATATTTATTTTTGGGTATTGCTTGCAGGTTAGGTGGGGCTAGAGTTGGAGCAGGAGCTTGGCCCTCAGGCCCAGATTTCAAACTAAGGCTCCGATACCATGTGTAGGGACCAATTTAATTAAATCCAAAAATTCATACAATTAAACATAAAATTTCAAACATAGAATTTCTTTAAGTGCGTAAATAATTCATTTAGCTTCATATAAGCATATAATATTCAACAGAATTTAAAATTTATCTACAACATGAAAATAACTCAACAAATTCATAAATAAAATACCTCCTTCTGATGCTAATTCCTATTGATATGGTTGTCCTTTCCCTGCTGCCTTGCCCAACCTGATGCACTGACCAAACTCTGCCTAAATTGACTAACCTCCTATCCAGCTAGGAGCATCCTGTCTAGCTCCCTAGCTCCAGGATACTGAAACGAATCCTAGTCCCCGTGCCCAAAACCCCCAGCAACCCGATGCACCCTACAATGGTTCACCAAAAACCCCCAAAACCAAACTCCTCCAACCAGACAATATGCCACAGAAATACATGCCACAAAAAATACAGTGCTCCTCCCAAAATGCTTCCTTCCCCCAAAATAATCATCCCCCCTTCACCGAATTTCCTCCCCCTCATTAATTTCCTTATCTCCTCCTTTATTACCTTATCCCCTTCTTTATTATCTTATCCCCTCCTTTAGTATCTTATCCTTAATTTAATGCTTCATTCCCCCCCTGCATACGTAAAGTATTTAATAAAATAAATTAAAATTATTAAGCCCCTTTAATTCATTACACAACCTTTAATGAGTTAATTGATTAATAAATAAGTAATTAATTAATATTATTAATACTAATCACTATTTAACTAAAACCATATTAGGACAATTAATTATCTAATTAATTTTACTATAAAAATATAAAATAAGACAATTACATTATAATTAAAATAATAAAAATTAAAATAATAAATGAATAAAAATAATAAAAATCTAGAGTCGGGCAGTGGATCCTCGGATGAGGCCCACATGCACCCCCTCCTCCCCAACGCTCATCCCATAACCCTAAAACCCTACACGCCTCCAGACAAACCCTAAACTCCTCAACCCTTCACTCCCTCACTGTCGCCTCTTCATTTTGCTCTCTACCTCTACTCTTGGCGCTGGTGCTCATGTATGGTGAGGATGCTTGGGTGTTTTAGTGCAAGATAAAATGCCTCTTGTAGGATCCTCTCTTGGCCATGGCTTGTTCAACTTGACGTTTGTGCATTTGGGGAGGTCCAGGGTTCGAACCCCACAGACTCAATAAACTTTGGCATAGGTTGTCCACCTGGTGCACGCGCTATACCTGGTGCTTGCCTAGACTTCCAGATGCATGAGCAAAGAAAAAAAAATTCCCTTGTGGGCTCTTCCTCCATCGATGGTTTCATGGTGGTATTTCACTAGATTGTGATGTGTTGTGTGTTGGTGTAGGTGCACTGGTTGTTAGGCTACGTGACAAGTACTTGGCTGCTGTTTTTTTTGTTTTAATACTAAAATAATTTTTGTTTCCTGTGTGCAGCGTAAGGGTTTTCTTCCTTGTGGGTTCTTGTGACTTAGTGTCGGTGTTTGGGTGTTGGTTTGTTGGGTTATTGCTAGTTTGTTGGACGGCTTTGACTCATCTTGTGGTACTCTGCACATGGGTTGTTTGTGGCCAGTTCTTGCGCATGCACAATGATTGTGCAATGCATAATTATACATGACTCTCCCATTGACACCTTATGTGGGCGTTCTACTTGGCACTTGGACTTGTTTATAGCGGTGACACTTGGGCATTTGGCTTTGTGTATGGCAATGGCGCTTGTGCGCTAGGTTTTGACTTATGTGCTAACCCGCGATTTTACGTGCAGGTGTTGGCTTGGGTACTAGAAGCTTTAAGTGGAGTTTGGAATGTCCATGGACAGTCTCTTAACCCTAAAAAAAACTGTAAGTAATCAGCAAAGCTAAAGAAAGTGGAGTTTGGAATGTCCATTTTGAATGGTCAGTCTCTTAACACTAAAATTCTGATATATATATTTTTTTTCATTGACCAACACTTCTGCGAACTATTATGATCCTTTAGTCTCCATGAATTATCTTTTGTCGTTTTCTAAACAATGAAAGAAATAAACACCAACACAGTTATGAAGTCTTTATTTAGTCTATGCTACAGATATCTTAAATTGAGTTGTTCATATTTAACAGGGTGTTTACATTAAAGACAAACTGTGCATATCATAGCATTGATTGTTTATTTATATTGCTTCTATTATAAAAGTGTTGTTGTTGCTATTATTTATATTGCTGCTATTTTTTATTTAAATATATTTGAAACATTTTCCTACAAGTGTTGTTGATTGTTTCAGATCTCAAGCCCTTCTGTAAGCTATTATAAAAGACTACTAATATAGGACATGGGTTAAAAGACTTCCTTTATAGGACAACCTATAAGAAGAATTATTTTAAATATTTGTCTGGTAGCAATTGTACCTATTGAACAGTGAAATTGCCATACTTATTCTCAAAGTTTAAATTTTCTATTGTTAGCAGGTTTTTGAAAGGGGAAAATTAACAGAACAGGTGCCTTTTGATTCGTGTGTTTGATATTTATTTTTGGGTATTGCTTGCAGGTTAGGTGGGGCTAGAGCTGGAGTTGGAGCTTGGCCCTCAGGCCCAGATTTCAAACTAAGGCTCTGATACCATGTGTGGGGACCAAAAATTAACAAGCCTAATAAAATTCATACAACTACACATAAAATTTCAAACATAGAATTTCAATTTCAAACATGGAATTTCTTTCAGTGTGTAAATAATTCATTTCGCTTCATATAAGCATATAATATTCAGCAAAATTTAAAATTTATCTACAACATGAAAATAACTCAGCAAATTCATAAATAAAATACCTTTTTCTGATGCTAATTCCCGTTGAAATGGTTTTCCTTTCCCTGCTTCCTTGCCTAGCCTGATGCACTGACCAAACTTTGCCCAAACCGACTAACCTCCCATCCAGCTAGGAGCAGCCTTTCCGGCTCCCTAGATCTAGGATACCGAAAGGAATCCTGGCCCCCATGCCCAAAACCCCCAGCAACCCGATGCCCCCTGCAATGGTTCACCAAAACCCCCCAAAACCAAACTCCTCCAACTAGACAATATGCCACAGAAAATACAGTGCTCCTCCAAAATGCTTCCTTCCCTGAAAATAATCATCCCCTCATTTCCTGTAGGACTCTTCCATCATATCCCCCCTTCACCGACTCTCCTCCCCCTCATTAATTTCCTTATCTCCTCCTTTATTACCTTATCCCCCTCTTTATTATCTTATCCCCTCTAGTATCGTATCCTTAATTTAATGCTTCATTTCCCCCCTGCATATGCAAAGTATTTAATTAAATAAATTAAAATTATTAAGCCCCTTTAATTCATTACACAACCTTTAATGAGTTAATTGATTAATAAATAAGTAATTAATTAATATTATTAATACTAATAATTTTTTAACTAAAACCATATTAGGACAATTAATTATCTAATTAATTTTACTTAATAATCTCTATGCATCTACTTAACCAGGGTTGTTACACATTTCAAAATCATGAGGATGGATAGAATATAGGGGATGAATAAAACTGAAAGAAAAAGGAAGGTATCTAATTGTGATAAATCTGGTCTTCCTTTAAATAGAATAAATAACACCAAACTTCAAATATCTGAACACAGGTTTTGTCTCACTCATAGCAAGACACAAGAAAATCTATGAACAAGTAAAAATTGTAAATAAGGAAAAAAACTTAAGATACGGGTCTTGTTCTACTCAAAACAAAATAGAGGAAAAAATTCACTTTAAGAAATTCTTTAAATTAGCTACAATAGAAGTATCAATGAATTGTAACCATTATGAGATGAATTAATGAATGGAAGGAAGAAAGAGAAGTAGTGAAAACTTCAGAAACAATAACACAGGGAGAAGATAGAATTAGATAG
The DNA here is from genome assembly GCA_900067695.1 of Picea abies. Taxonomy (NCBI): domain Eukaryota; kingdom Viridiplantae; phylum Streptophyta; class Pinopsida; order Pinales; family Pinaceae; genus Picea; species Picea abies. The sequence continues at coordinate 6,692 of CBVK0100462140.1, forward strand.
TGACAAGGTGTAGAATCTCTTAGCATTCTGTTCTATATTTTCTGAAATGGAATGCATTAAAAACCCAACCTCCAAAAGGCTCTCGGGTTGTCCCCCCCCCCTTTTCCTCTTCAAGAAGATACAATAATATAAGTCTTCTAACCCCTTTCAAATAACTGAAAAATGATTCGAATTACAAAAGAAATCCCTCTATAAATGAACAGGTATATCATGTAGGTATTGAGGTCGAAATCCTCCCCAAGAGGCCGAATTTCCTCCCGAAAGATAACAACAATTACCATCAATTTTAGAAACTTTTTGCCATAGAAAATGGGCCAAACTGCTGAAAACTAGGGTTGCGGTTATGGTTTTGTATCTCTCTAATCATGACATATGTGTATAAAATGAAAGACACTTTTGTGCATCTGTTTGTTCTGAGAAAAAAACTCTCTCAGTTCCCTGAGATCCATTTCCATTTTCCCCAGATCTTCATTTTACAAACATGTGTCAAAACAAGAAAATATGAGATCCAAAAATTAGGGCTCGGAGATGGATTCAATTCTCCAAATTTATGATATTGATCTCTGATGTGTTAGGCACAAAATCCTCTGACCGTTTCTCAAAATGATACTCCAGTCACTCAGAATCGTCATTTGAAAATGATGACTCAACACAGTAAAAAGTGCCACATTTATGAAAATGAACATCATATTTTGGGGGACTTTTGACTGCCTTCCCTAGCTCCAAATGAAATTATGAATACACCAATGGAAATATTAGGATATTTAGATGTCGATCGTCTATTCAAACGCACAAAATGAACTTTCCACGACTGAGAAAATTGAGTTTTTCTAAGGCAGTTTTGTCACTGGAAAAAACCTACGATTTCTGTGGCTAACAGGCCGAAAACAGGGGTATCTTAGCCACCGAAAGTTGATAAATCATAAACAAGAACAACAACATGGAGGAAAAGGTGCATTAGCCAACACTTTTTGTATTCACTCCAATGTTACATATTTATAGTATAATGGGCGATGCCACCTCATAGAGAGATTTTCTTTAGATCCTAAAATCATGCATGATGACTAGGCTAGGAAATCTTATCTAACTCATTAGTCATCACTTGAGGATATAATTACTAATATCCTAAATGAATAATACAAATATAGGTGACAATTTATACTTAGTGATTGGTAAAGGTAAGCCATAGGCTAACAATCCCCCCCTCAATCACAAGTCCGATCAATAATACTAGCAATTAAGCATAAACTGGTATCAATTCCAAGTCTTCATACTGAAACTCCTGAGCTAAGCCTCAATGAAGAACTTCTTGAAAAAACGCCAATCTGGATGTTGAATGGTTCATTTGAGATGAACTGGAAGAGAGTTGAGATATGGAAGTGAACAACTGCAATATCTGAACATTCCCTGATTGCTTGACAATTTGATCATTTTGTTAAGTATTTTAGCTAGAAGAATTTGATGCCTTCTGCTAATTGGTGAACATGTAGTATCACCACTCTACTATCATTGTATCACTGAAATTGCTCTCTGAATATGTGGTTTGGGATAACCACTGACCAATTGATACCATGTATCTAATGTTTTTTGGATAACCACTAACCAATCTTGACACTTTTAGGTGTCCAACAACATCCCAATGTATAATGTGTATGATTCAATTGCAAGTCATTGAACCATAATCCTATCAAAGCCTGTCATCTCTGGAAAATCTCACATTGTAATCATGTGAGCTAGGATGCATGCAAATTTTTTACTTAATGTAAACTCCAATTTGATGAGAGTGAACCAAGAGAAGTGAATCAACTTCCAGTATGACACATCCCTGAAAAAATGCTTGACAACTTAATCAAATGCCAAGCTGCAATGCAGAAGGATCCTCTTGTCCTCTGCTAGGTCAAATGACCATCTATGTGAACCAAATGTTCACATCATTGCTCTCAAAATCAAAATCTATATGATTCAACTTAAACTTATTGAACCATAATTCTGCCAAAGTCTATCATCTACAGACAACAGTTGCCCATTTGGCAAATTTCATGCCCATCTGGCATACTTGATGTTTGTTGTTGTCGAAACTTTCTGTCTGACAACCATCTTCATCATCAATTCCCCCCTTTGTCAGCTGAAAGGAGAGACCACGAGTGGTTTCATGAACCATCTTCACTGGAATTTTGAACTCCCCCCCTTAAGGTGCATGAGAGTTACATCATTGTACTCCCCCCTTCTATACTCAAGAGAGTACCATTCTTGTTCCATTTGAGTACAACACAAAGTGGGCATGTAGAAAAAACCACATGTTATCTCATCTCGTGAGGGCCATGCTCGAAATCTACGCCATAAGGGGACCACTTATGTGAGGTATAAAAATGTTATGTGCTACAAGAATGGTCTTTACTCGAGATTGAATTCTTCGGTAAGACTTATATAATCTCTTGGTTGTTGATGACCACCGCCAAGGATCAATCCACTTATAGTGAATCTTCAATCTTGCAAGTTTCTTTAGTGTTGAACATCTATCTGAAGAATGGTTACGCTTTCCACAATGCTGGCAAGGATGGAGATCAAAACACTGATTCTCCTTGTGACCAACTCGATTACAATGCTGGCACGTATCATTCTGATGTTGAACTTGAATAGGTGAAGTTGAAGCATCTTGAAGGAATCCAACACTTTGGAACTTAATTGGTCTGGAATAATCGGGAATATGAAAGGTGGTTTCCTTATCATATCCAAGTCCTGTTCTATTCTTGCTGTATATGATTTCTTCCCAAGGTATAATGATGGGCTTGGAAAGAGTATTATGAACTTATTGCTTTGAAATCCGTTGAAGCGGATTTACTGCATGTTGATGCATCATTGAAAAGTTTTCTTCATTAAACTCAAAAGAAAACACTTGAAAAGTAGGTTCAAGAATAACATCGTCTTTGTCTGCATCTGAAGTTTTCTTATTTAGTTGCTCCTTTACTGACTGTTGATCAAAAACTTCATCATCATCATCATCATAAACAGGATTGTACTGAACAAAAACTAGTTCATAACACTTCACTGGTTGTTGATTTTTTAGATCAGTCAACTCATCATTCAATAGTTGGGATAGAGATTGAAGAAGTCTAACTTTATCTTACGTCACTTGAAAACAAGTTAGCACTGATTGAAGAGTTGCTTTGTTCAGTATTACTGTGTTGTCTTCAGTGGTGTTTATTAGAGTGTTCAGTAACTCTAATAATTCGAGATTTTGAGCCATTTTCAAAACACTAAATGAGGTCTCTTTTTGTATGTAGATCCTGATTACAATTTGACTCGACAGAAGAAGGTTTATCTGCAACTCACTCACTTGAATCACTCGCTTGGAATTCACGCTCACTTTCTATTCACGCTCACTTGAACTTGCCTTGCTTGAACTTGCTTCCAGGAAGTTGAGGATGTCGGTTACCACTGAAAATGCATCACAAAGTAGTGATGTTTACAATGATTTGAGTTAAAGTACTCAACCTTGTCAATTTTGACTGAAAATTACAATGAATCTTTGGTGTTGGGCTCAACTAAGAATGAACCCAATTACAAATTCAACTTCACTTGATTTATAAACAAAAGTAAACTTACCAAATGACTTTTTGCAAGTTACAATAAATCAGGATTCTTTAAGTTGAATTAATCTTCAAATTTGAATGTGTTTTAGAGCTTTAGAGTCCAGTCCACCTTTGATGTGTTGCAACTTTCATTAATGAGTTGCACCTTTCATTAATTGTTTGATTGGCATGAATTTGTGCTTGTATGTTGCGTTAAATGATGTATTGAAAGTATGATTATGTCAACACTAGACATAATGACATAAAGATTCCATGAAAATCTTACCATCACACACAACACAAAGTGTAGCACATCTATTTCAGAACTCTGGGCTTACTCGTGCTCTGATACCCATTTATGCACATGATTTGTACAAACCTCATACAGATATCATATATCCCATGCATTTAAACAAATAAACACATTTAACTCAGAGTAAAACATATCATTAATTCTATAATTAAACAATCCATAGCATTCCATATCAATTCGTATACACAGTGGAAAACATGATAACATTTACAGTAGAGACCTGATAAAATGTGATAAAACATAGTTAGACACTTATCTTGTAACAATGTTGGGATCCACCAACCAAATACAGGCCTTACACGAACCTCCTAGCCTTAGACCGCACTGCTCATCAACTCAGCAGTGGGTCACCCTCGAGCTGCGACTAAGCTCCACCCCAAGGCAAGGAATCTAGGCTCCAGCTAAGGTTACAGGGAAAACAATCACACACAACCACAAGGATAGAATGCTCTCCTAGGAATATCCCACGCTCATTTCCCACAGACCATCATTCCCAACATGCCTGTTCCACCCCAGGAGAATGCACCTTCTCTGTCACCTAGATAGTCCTTCGGCTGCCAATCTCCCTTACCTTGGGTTACAGGAACATACCAGACCGGAAGTCTTCGGGCTCTATGGCAGGTACATGGTTCCTTCCAGGAGTTCTCTCCTTCCCCTACTCGCTCTCTCACTTGGAGGGAGTCGCTCACAGGCCCACAAGCCTCACGCAGTCCAGTACTATGTAGTCTCAACAATCCCACGGGAAAACAAACACAGGCTTTCCAAAAACTGGTTCGGAAATCACAGGATGGCTTCACAGTCACGGCTTCGGAATAGGGAATTCTCGCATAGGCTCGCTCAACTTTCCCGAACAAGCAAAGACTCTTCCCTGAATTCAACACAGGCTTCTCATAGGCTAGGGTTACATGCACAGGATTTCTCAGAATCATACACAAACATTTGAGTCACAGGGTCTCCCGAAGGTTCTCTACAGGAGTCGGGTTAGTCATACTGCTCAGAGCTCCGCACACGTTCGGACAATCCAGTGGAATGGGAATCGGGCCTTCTCACGGCTCACCATGGCCATTTTATTCGCATGCACCAGGGTTGACACTTGTCACCCATGGAACTGCATGCGTTCCACTAGCACACGTTCCTCCCACAACTTGGGAAATCACATGTCCTTCCAAAAGGACTTAGTATAAAAACATATGATTCACATATCTTTTGGAATAATATTAAAATATTATTCCCAGGCTTAGGCCCCCCCCAGGCTTAGCCCCTAGGCTCAACACTTAGCCCCTTTCACACCTTTCAGGCCCTAATTCCTTGCCCACTCTATGGATGCTCAGTCCCCCTTCACTCATTCATCGTGGTCGATCTTCACCTGCTGGTGTTTATGTTTTATTAAATTTTCTGCATACATACAAGTACAACAACAGGCTCTTGGGCTTCAATACTTAGGCTCCGTGGCCTAACAACACATAAGACTCAAGCTTATGGAAACTTGGCTCACCAGCCTATAAAACATAATTACAGTTCCTTTCCAAACATGGTTTACAACGGGGCTCGGCCTTGGGGACACTACATGTTGGTTGTGGAGCCTGATTATCTTCCTGATTTAGAGGTCCTTGCTTTCATCTGTGTCTATACCCCATGAAGTATTTACACCCCAGAAGTATGTACACTCTTCGACGTGGGGGAGTGCAGAGGGGG